>PVKY010001431.1:0-32092 GCA_004027775.1 Bradypus variegatus
TAATATGACATCTTGTTCTAGCTTTCAGTTTGTACTATTTGCAGGGGCTCTGTTAGCATATTTGCGTTACCAGGAAAACCCAGTTAGTCTGGATATGACATTATGGACCCATAAACATCCAAACATCAGTTCAATACCATTTCTCTTAAAAACAAAATTTCATAGAGGTTGTTCTTAATTACCTATGAATATTAATATTTTTCCCAAAACCTCCTCCCCTTTGCTGTGTAGGATCCAGGGTCACAGGAATTGTCCTTTGACACAACACCAGCATTTGAAAAGACTTGTCCTTCCTGTTTGACCTTGGGGTGTGGGAGCACACAGAAAACCCAGGGGTCGAGGGCCCCCGTGACATGGGATACCTTTCCTTATGAGGACTCTGACTGTTATGTGTGTTTTTTCTTCTCTTTCTCTTTCCTTTCCTAGCCTATCTCAAGTGCAACTTAGCAATCTGAAAATGCTGGCTTCTGCTCAAGCCATGGTTATCACACCTCCAGACACGCTAGTGGATTTCCGTTCTGCAGTTGCACCGTAGGCTCTCCTAATTTAGACTCTTTGCCAATATTCTAATACTCTTTCAATAGTGACTTTAAAACCAACCTCTTTAATCTCTGAAAGGTACAGTATTGCCCCTACTTCCTTGTGGTTGTAGTCATTTGTTATTTTAAATAGACTAGACTAATTCTCTAGCTCCTGCATGCTCCCAATGGTTCATTTCGGTGTGCCTTTTGTCTCCTAGGTTTTGATCCCAATTTCCTTATATGTTTCCATTGAAATCGTTAAAGTATGCCAAGTGTACTTCATTCACCAGGACATAGAGTTGTACGACGAAGAAACAGACTCGCGGCTGCAGTGCCGGGCCCTGAACATCACAGAAGACTTAGGGCAGATACAGTACATCTTCTCGGACAAAACGGGCACTTTGACTGAGAACAAGATGGTTTTCCGAAGATGCACTGTGTCTGGCATCGAATACTCTCATGATGCAAATGGTGAGTCCAGGGAGCAGGGGGTGGGCTTGCACGTGGGGCTGGGCAAGAAAGCTGCTGCATTCACAGCCACGTGCACACTCGCACACCCTGAGTCTTCAGGGTAGCTGACTTTTGAATAAAGCATAGAATGTGGTGTCCGAGCAACTCTGGAACCTGGCGCCATTTGTAAGGGAGGTACTTCAGCGTCACCGATGCTGTTCGCTCACAGTAGCATCTCTGTGTTTTGGCAACTGTTTCTATTGAATCCCTCGTTTTCTGCCAGACCTGGGCAGCATCAAAGCAAGACGGCCTTGAGCAGCTCACTTGGGAAGCCCCCAGTTGCTTTCCCTGCCACATTAAAGGCAAAGAGATCTTTTTATTGTCACCTATCGGTCTTTTCGTTGTCAGCCAAGAAGTCTGCCACGGGCATTGTGGGCACGTTGTCCATGGGAGCTGAATGGAAATGAACCACCTTGTTTCTGATGATTTGGGCACATGTGTAGAATTTGCTGAAAGAGAATAGCTCATAAGAAGGGATTTTCAGGGGCAGGGTGGCTCTGTCCCTCTTCCACCTCCCCTCCTGCCTGCTTGGCTACCTCCTTCCTCTCTGAATACACAGGAAACCCTCAGCTTCATCAGCCGAGGGAGTGACAGGAACCAGCACCCACCCCAAGCAGCAGAGGATGCTATGATGAGGGTCTCTGCACCACGATGGCGCTTCGGGGCCATACCGCTTCCAAGAGAGGGCAAATCAGGAGCCACTGTCCTTCCAGAGAACAAATATAAAATGTGGGGGGCGGGTGAGGGGGGCCCGGACAGAAGGAGATTAATAGGAAGCTGTTCTTCAGAGGGATTTGGTGTGAAGGGTCTGTGGGAGCATGAGGTTTTTCGTGAGCTTCATAAAACTGATAATTATCATGGTATCCACTCCCTTTTCCCATATAAATTTAAAGCAGTCGTATTAAACAGAAGGAATAGGAGTGGATCCATTTTGTTTAGTTTTACTTGGCACTCAGAATGAATTGTCACGGTGCGATATTATGTCCACTCACCTCCCTCCCTCCCGCCTCTCCCTCTCTCCCTCCATAGGTTCCCAACTGCTGATTTTGTGCAAAATGGTTCATGTATATACGTTCCTTCTTGATTCTGCAGTCAGCATAGCTATGAAGGAATTAGCAACCAAAGCAGCCAGATGAACAGCAGCCTTTAAAGTTGGGGCCTGAGGCTTCCTGGGCAGAATCCCAGCCAAGAGTACAGAAATATTTTGACAGTTGTCAAAACTCTGACATAAAATCCAGGAGCCCCGTCACCTCTAGAAGACAGAGAAAAGCCATTTTGGCTGAGACCCAAGCACCACACATCCCAAGCCATGTTTTAAAGAATGGCCTTGATCCGTCAGCAATTGAACACTATCGGGGGCTAGAGCGTCTTTTATCAGTTAATTCAAGAATCTGACCTCTGAAAATTGTTCCAGAAACTGAGATTGGTCTGGCTGCAAGCACTGGCTGAGTTCTGCTCACACCCAGGCGTGGTCACTGTGGGTCAGCTCTCCTCTGACCTCTCACTCCCGATGAGTTAGAGCCCACCTAATGCCAATTTTGTGCCCCCCCCCAAGATCTGTGCCTTATCCCCGTTTACTCTGAGCACAAGTCAGAAATTGTGGCACCCAGGCCACCTACACACTCCACGGGAAGGGAGAGGCCCCTGAAGCAAGTGCTGCCTTTAACTCCAGCAGCCTGTCTACCCCATCGGGGGCTGGAGGCCAAGCTGCAGGGGCTCCAGGCTTGAGGTTTCCTTCTTCCTCACCCTCCTGGGGTTGGCCTCGCCCAGGAGCTGGTGGTGATGGACAGGAGTAGTTTCCACCCCTGGCACAAGAGGCTCCCTGAGTTAAAATCCTGGCATTATCCAGTACCCAGCTTTGTGACCAGGGGCAGGTGACAGCCCCTTCCTCATCCCCATTTGTTCTCATCCCTGAAGAAACATGCACTGAGATGGTAAATATCCAGCCTAGCCTGCAGAGTAGGGCTGTGCATAGTAGGGCTGTTTGCATGGCGTGCCAGTGTCGCGGGCACCGAGGGCCCCTCTC
The DNA here is from genome assembly GCA_004027775.1 of Bradypus variegatus. Classification (NCBI taxonomy): domain Eukaryota; kingdom Metazoa; phylum Chordata; class Mammalia; order Pilosa; family Bradypodidae; genus Bradypus; species Bradypus variegatus. The sequence continues at coordinate 3,058 of PVKY010001431.1, forward strand.
TGTGCCATCCGTGCAGGCCGCCTTGTGTGGTGACCCTCGGCTCTTCCTCCCCACCCTGGGCCTGCCTGTCAGGCTGTCTTGGTTTCCTAGGGCTTCTGCAACAAAGCACAGCAGGCTGGGTGGCTCAGAACCACAGGAATTTATCCTGTCTCCGTTCTGGAAACCAGAATTCTGAGCCAAGATCTCAGCAGGGCCCTCTGCAGTCTGCAAGGAAGAATGTTCCAGGCCTTCCTCCTGGCTTCCGGCAGCAGCTTGCCGGCAGTCCTTGGCATCCCATAGTTTCTGGCGTAGCTCAGTCTCTGCCTTCATCATCAAGGCCGTCTTCTCCCCTCTCATAAGGACACCAGGCATATGGGACCAAGGCCCCACACTGCTCCAGTATGGCCGCATTTTAACTTGGCTGATTAACTAAACTCACATTCTGAGGTACTAGGGATTTGGACTTGAACATCTTTTTTTTTTGGTGGAAGTGGAGGACACAAGAATTCATAGTCGAATGCTGAGGGAAAGCTCATCTTGAATGAGTCACCCCATGAGTGGTTTCCTTGTTACTCATTCTTGCATTTGCACAACGCCAGGAAAACTTGTTCCAATTAGCAAGAAATGGCATCTGTGCACCTTTGCCTGTGATCCTAGAGTACCCACTGCTGAAGGGCTCAAGTGTAGCCCTGCAGTGAACACCCACTCAATGAAGCTTTGCTAGCTGGGTCCAAACTCTGGCTCCAAGTGGGCACCAGGTATCCTTGGAAGACGTGCAGGGCCTGCCACTGAAACCATTATTTCTCTCTGCCCTTACGGGAGATGCACCATGGGCAGCCCCTGGATGCGGGCATGAAGGGCAGAACCTGAACCAGAGACGTGGGACTGATCTTTCCCATCTGCCCTGCCCCAACCCCAATGGCACCGCAGCCCCACCTGGACAGAAGAGACGGCATGTGGACTCGTCTTTGCTGGCACCTGCCTTCTTGGGAAGGTGGGGTGGGTGATGTGGCCTAATGGATGGAGTCCAGCCTTTAGCAGCCCAGGGGCCGGGGTTTTCCTTGCCCGATCCCAGGGCATGTGACCTACCAGGTTTGCCCCTCATCTGTGCAATGGGATATTGGAGGTAACAGTTAAATGAGGATGTTACCCACCCTTTGATGGCTGGAAACCCTCATGCAGTACAGAATATGGAAGATGGAGTTGGAATGTAAGGGTGGGATCGCCCCAGGATGAGGCCCCATGGGGAACCTCAAGGCACCGAATCGCTCTCTCTGTTCTGCCTCCCCCACAGCGTCTGACCTGTGTTGCTCTCCCGGCAGCCCGGCGCCTGGCCATGTACCAGGAGGCAGATTCGGAGGAGGAGGAGGTGGCACCCAGAGGGGGCTCACTGTCCCAGTGCGGCAGCATCGGCAGCCACCGGGGCGTCCGGGTCACGTATAGGAGCCAAAACGTCAAGTCCCACCGGCGCACTGGCAGCCGCACTGAGGCAAAGAGGGCCAGCATACTGTCCAGGCACACAGCCTTCAGCAGCCCCATGGTGAGTGTGGCGGGAGCCTTGCCGGGACCAGGGAGGTGCTCACTGCCACCTTTCTTTCCCACTCTTGTTTTTTCTTTTTTCCATTATTAGTGTCTAGTTAGTAGTAGATTAAGATGCTGCTGGGTGGGTTCGATTTGCTGCTTGTAGCTCAGTCTATAACGCTGGCCAATACTTTCACTCTACAACAGTGCCTTTTCCAACACTTCAGCTCAGCTCCTTTGCCATGACTTCTAGGGGAGGGTGGGGGCCGGGAAAATTGCCCGGGATGACTGACAGAGAGGAAGCCGGCTCTGCCAAACTCAGTAAAGAAAACATCGGAACAAGATGACAGCTGGGAAGAAGCAAAGGCACATAAAAGAAGTATTTTTAATCAGATGAGCCCAAATCCAATAAAACTTCTTTCTTCCTTGCCTTGTCAGCTGCCCAAATATTTATGGACCACCGTCGTCAAGCAGGGAAATTTCCAGAAGTGAGTGACAACCCCTAGAAATATTCTTTCCACTTCTAAAATGTTTTAAGAACAGATGGAGAGCATCCATTTTGCTCACTCTTTAGTGGCCTCGTTTTCCTATATTCTAAATCGACAGAGAAGCTGCCGTTTAAATAGAGGGGAACTAGAATTATGGCTACTGACCAGCATGCTTATCCAGGGCCCCTGGGAGGGACTATTCTCACACTGGACAGGAGAGGGGTTCCATGGGAACAAGTTTTCCTGGTAGCATCTAGCCATATGGGTCAAGAGTATTTGAAATGTTTGAACTCTTTGACCCAGGAATACAGTGATTCAGCCAAATATTTATGTATGAAGATGTTTATCATGTGTTATTTACATCAACAAAACAAAGAAAGTTAAATATCCAGTGATAAAGAATGGTCAAATAAATTATGGTACGTCCATTTTGAGGTTGTTAAAAATTGTGTTGTCAAATAATTTCTGGTGAGAATGGAACTACCAATCTGAGTATTAAATCTTGCAATTATGTGACAGTTCGGTGTTGAAAAAATGGATGGGAAGGAAACACAGAAACATGTTTCTCAAAGAGTGGTGATTACTGTGGAGCTATATGAGACAGATTTGTTAAATTGTCCATATTCTTCTCTGATCACCAGTTTTTTTAGAGGAAGCTATTTCTATAACACTGTATATTCTTAGATGTGTCATTTTATAATATGTGTATTTTATTGTAGACAATAGGAGTATACATTTCTTTTCCTTCTTAAGTTATATCTTCTTAGATAATTAAAATTCTCTCTGACTTATGTATTAGTTTGGGTTCTCTAGAGAAACAAAACCAACAGGAGATATCTGTAAATATGAGATTTTATAAAAGTATATCATGCAACTGTGGGGATGCATGAGTCCAAATTCTGGAGGGCAGGCAGTGAGTTGGCAACTCAGATGAAAATCTTCAGTGAACTCCCCAGGAAAGGCTGGCTGGCTGAAGGTGACAGTTCTCTCTCTTCTCCCCTAAAAGTCTTCAAATGATTGGATTAAATCAGCTGATGGAATTCTCTCACTGCAGAAGTCATGCCCTTCACTGATACAATCAGCCGTAGATGCAGTCAATTGACTGATGATTTAATAAACCAGCCACAAATGTCCTTGCAGTAACGGTTAGGCCAGTGCTTGCTTGACCAGACACCTGGACACCATCACCTTGGCCTGGCTGACATGTGAACCCACCATCACAGCATAGAATTACAGATGGAATATTACCCATGTGGGTGTATGTGTGAGATCGATGTCTGTTTGCAGCTTATGGTATAATCAAAGTCCCTTTCATAGTAAAGCACCAAGTACGGCAGGTCAGATTCACCTCCTGGCCTCTGTTTTCTTCCCAGGAGAAAGACATCACGCCCGACCCGAAGCTGCTGGAGAAGGTGAGCGAGTGTGATCGGTGTTTGGCAACCGCCAGGCACCTGGAGCACCCTTTGGCCCTCCTCTCACCTGAGCTGTCTGACGTGTTCGACTTCTTCATTGCCCTCACCATCTGCAACACGGTCGTCGTCACGTCCCCCGATCAGCCACGACAAAAGGCAAGCTCCGGACCCTCGCCACGCTGGCTGGTGGTCTGCCGTCCTGAGGGCAAGCGCTTTGGGCAGATGGCAACACCCAGCCCTGCAGGAGACCACCCAGTGCCGACGCATGGGTGCTTCGCTTGGGGGTTCCACATGGGAGCTCAGGTTCTGTTGCGTCCTACACAGGCCGCAGGTGGTATCAGGGCCAGGATTTGGGCCACGTGGGAGGGAACAGACAGGCTGCAGAAGCAGAACAGACCCCGGGCCTGGCCTGGGATGGACAGATTCACCCAGAGGGTGATCAGGGCAGGGGCTGCAGACACAGACTCTGGGGCGAGGAGCTGGGGCATGAACCTGACTGTCCGTCCCACCTACCAGCTGTGCGGCTTCAGACAGCCGTCCTCTGCCTGTGCGTCGGCCACCTCGTCGTGGTGTGGGGCTCGGCTGGGGGGAGGGTTCATGGATGTGCTCAAAGTACACTTTGCCATCCAGGAAGTGAAGTTGGCACTCATCAAGGAGATGAACCTTGGCATTCAAAGAGAAGTGATGGAGAATCAATCCAAGGTTCCTTAGGGTGGTGGGAACGTAGCAATGGCCAAGTCTGTTTATGTTTGCTTCAGCATTAAAGGTCTTGAGAAGAGAGTCGGGCTGTATGCGTGAGGGACCTCTCGGACTGCCCTGCGTGGTGTCCGGCTGATGTGTGGGGCACTGCGGTGAGACTGCACACGTGCACATGCTGGGTAGACTGTCAGTGTCCTAGCTGCAGGCCCTTCCGAGCCACCTACCAGCTTCCCCCGATGGCAGCATAGGCTGTGACATGGGGTGGACAAGGGGGTGGGAGCAAGGCAGGACATCCCACACCCCTGCACTGGCCACGCTCTCTGGCCCAGTGCACGTGGAGCAGGCAGGCCCAGCCACTCCACTGCCGACAGGCTCTGCTGCCAGTCCGAGGTGCAGGCAGCTTCCTCCTGGGCTGAACTCGTCCAGCCTCAGATTTGTTCCCGGTATTAAATTCCTTCTGCTGGGCAATGCTGCAAATACTGAATGAGGCAGAGACCCCACACATGACGGAGGCACGAACCGGTCACGCGTGAGCTGTTCACGCCCAGCCTGGGTTCTGCGTAGGGGAGAGAACCTGGAATCGCCCATCCTAAGGCTGCAAACAGAAGGGCTCTGCTGCCTTTCTGTCCCCACATCTTTGTGAGCACCTGTCGAGGGTGTCTGTAGTCAGCCGGGCCTCCTGCAGCTCCCCCACCTCCAGCCCACCCCACTGTCACCCCCCGGGGTGACCCCATTCTCTGCCCTGTAAGGGCGAGCCTTTTGTGCAATGCAATGTGACACCTGTGAAGGCACAGCCAGCACAGGGGCAGCAGCAAAGTCCACACTGCTGTGCAGCCGGCGTTGTGGTTACCTCACGACCACATCCCAAGAGGGTTAATATGGCATCAGCCTTTTTAAGTGGAAGAGCTGAGGCCAAACTGTGGTTCCATGCGCCGTGCTCCCACGGTGGACCCCCCTCTGACCTCGCTGCTCCCCTCGCAGGTGCGGGTGCGGGTGGAGGTCAAGTCCCCCGTGAAGACGCTGGAGGACTTCCTGCGCAGGTTCACCCCCAGCCTCCTGGCCTCGCCGGCCGACGGCTGCGCCCCGCGCGAGCGCGAGCTGCGCTACGAGGCCGAGAGCCCCGACGAGGCGGCGCTGGTGTTCGCGGCCCGCGCCTACCGCTGCGCGCTGGCGGCCCGGCCGCACGGCCAGGTGGCGGTGGAGCTGCCGCACCTGGGCACGCTCACCTTCGAGCTGCTGCACACGCTGGGCTTCGACTCCACGCGCAAGCGGATGTCCGTGGTGATCCGGCACCCGCTCACGGGCGAGATCAGCGTCTACACCAAGGGCGCCGACTCCGTGCTCATGGACCTCCTGCTGCCATGCTCCTCAGGTGCCTCCCTCCCCGTCCGCACGGCCCGGCGCCAGGGAACCCCAGGCAGCCTCCGCCCACTCTAACCCGCCTTTCCCACAGGCCGAGGGGTTTCCTGTAGCCATTTATTTTAAAAGCACTGTCAGAGAAATGCACGGGGTCTCTGGGTCCCGATAGCCTCCCTCGAAGGGTGTGAACTAGAACCCACTCGGGGGGCTTCCAGATCAGCGACCCCACTTCAGAATTCCTGAGCAGGGAGGCCCAGCATCCAATTTTGAGAGTGAAGAACCTCCGGACAGGAGGTTCTGGAGAATTCTTTCCTGCCCCTGTAATTGCGACCTGGGGGCAGCTATAGGGTCTGGGCCGTCGTTTTTAGCCTCAAGCCACAGTGGGGACTGGGTGCCCCACTTCTGGGACCAGGGACTGGGGCAGCTGGCCGCTCTCCCTCTCTCTGCCCCAGCTACACGTGGGTCTCTTACATATTCTGGAGTTCCATATATAGCTTTCCGTTTGAAAAAAGGGAGTTTGAAAGCCACTGGTGTTGTGGGAAGAACTTTGTCTTTCAGAAGAATTTGCATCTCTTGCCATCTAGCTGTGCTTCTGGGATTTGGGAGGGGAAGGGCGCACCTCTCTGGGGGTGAACCTGGCGACCTTGCTTCCTTCCTACATGGAGGGCAGGGGGCGTGTGCTTCTCATCTCAGGGGCAGAGGACTGGAGAACGGAAGTGGGGGATGCCGCTGGCAGGTGAAAAATGAACCAGCAGGGGATACGGCCGCCTGTCCCCCTCCTCCCACCCCCAGCTGCCCAATTGGCTATATCTCAGAAACAGCTCTGGGTACAACTCACTGGGAAAAATCAGTGCACTGGATAAATCCCTCCTGAGCCGGGGCCGGGGCTACAGAATAATTGACCTCCTTGCAATACTTCTTGCCCACAGTCTCCTGCTGAAGCCCAGGACCACTCAGTCGTGGGAAAGTGCATTGCAGGGAGGTTTGCAGACAGGAAATCCATTTTCCCATTCCAGAGCAGTTACCTCCAAAAAGCGGCTGAGCTAAATTTGCAAATGCCTCTCTGAAAATAGTTTGAATGCCCTTTCATGGTACTCAAGGGCAGGGTTTGCCTTTCCCCCACAGTGGTTCTTCCCAGGGTGGACACAGAGTGCAGTTAGCGGGCTGGTTTTGCATTCCAAGAGGCATTGCCTGGAATCGGATTCATGATGTACAGCCATACAAAAGAAAAACTGATATGGCAATTATCAGAGCAGATTTCATTCTCCTGCACAAACTCCCCTCTCTCTGTCCTGTTCCAAGCCTTGCATTAAATAGGCAATTTAATGAATCCCTGAGCTTCAGGCTTTTACATGGACAGTGGGTCATGTATAAAGTCAAAGACCTGGACTAGTAAACGGGAGAAGGAGAGCCTGGGGCAGGAGCTCTGCTGTGCTGTGCAGAAGAAGCAAAAGCCACTAAGGGGTTGCAGCGCTGTTTGCGCTTTTGTTTTGCTAGGCAATGCATTTTTATAAATAAACAAAAAAAATTATCACCACTAACTGTCATCCCATCATTTCATCAAAGAGGACATTTTAACATGTCTTCTTTTCTCTCTCCTCCCCCCTACAAAATAGACACCCCACAGTAATGGATGTCTTTAAATTGAATAGATTTAGCATGATTAACCCTCACTCTACTGTCCCTGCCATCCTCATTACGTCTCAGACTGGGAACTCTAGCTGCCCCCCCACCCAGGGACAGGGCCTCTCAAGTTCATTAGCAGGCAGCGAGAGGCCAGAGGCCGTGGTGGAGGGAGCGGTCAGTGAAGGTGGAGCCTCTGCAGCTCAGAGCCTCCCACGGTCTTCCATCAGCAGTGTGTGGGGCGCAGAAGCCAGCTGGATGGGGCTGTTAGGCCCCGAGGGCATGTGGAAAGAGGTTAGCACTGCCCCCCCTTCCCTGACTCAGAGTCCCTGCTAGACCTGGGAAAAAAGGGCCACCTGCAGGCTCCGGAACCTCATAGCCCCCCACCTTACCCTGCAGCCCCAGGTAGCTCTGCTCTTGTGTCACCCTCCTCTACTACATGTCCACGTGGTACTGGAAGGAAATTACCAACAAAATGTAGATAGCTGCAATCAAGGGTGATGATCCTGGTAAGGAGAGATAGGAAAGCAACGTTGCTGTGACTTTCACTCAGCCCACAGCGTGCCTTTCATGGGCACAAATTAAAGATGAGTGGTTTATTTTGATCTCTGCATTCCTCTGGGTTTTGTCAAGCTGTGGCGTGGCAAGTCGGGTTTGAGAGGGAAGATCTGCATAAAATTTACATAAACCCAGGGAGCCCAGGGGTTTTCCTGAAACAGAGACTGTAGGTTGTCTCTTGGGTCGCCTGAAGTTATGCTCTGCTGGCACCCTGGCCACAAATCATTCAACTTTTGCTTTGGTGGGGGGGAATTATCCATCTTCAGAGATGTGTGGAGAGGGACAGGCTGGCGGGCAGCCCCTGACAGTGACAGACATACAGCTTGGGCTGCTCTGCGTGCGTGTAGATGATAAAGCCAGCGGAGGCGTGTCACAGTCCATGTGTAATACGGCATCTTTCTTCCAAGAGCTCCCAAAACTTTTACCAGAGAGGCCCGAGGACACCAAGTGAATGGGGGTGAGGCTGTGTTAGAGGGAAGGTGTTGTATTAGCAGGACATGGCAGGAACATGTGTGATACAGTAGACAGCTGGGCCCCTACCCTCCCAGTACCCCACCTCGATTCCCACAGAGCTCTGTGCAATCCCAGGTCTGTGCTGCTGGCTGGTGTGAGCCTGGACACGTCACGTACTCCCTCTGTGCCTCAGTTTCCCACGTGTACAAAGGCAGTCACTGTCCTGACCTCAGGTGTATTGGGAAGCAACCGTACAAGCCCCTAGCATGGTGTCTGGAGTTCTGCAGGCATGTGACATACATCGGGTTCTTTTCCCATCTCTCTGCCTCCTGTCCCCAAGACTGAGGCCCTGTCCCCAGCGTGGCTCCCAGCCCAGCACAGGCCTCACACACCGCAGCCTTGACTACTCCCCTTCGTGGGAATGCGCGTACGCATGAATGAAGGAAGGAGGGCGTTCAGAAGCGTCACTCACCTGCTTAAGAGAGTAACACTCTTTATTGAGGAAATATAATTTCTGAAGTAGAGAAAAAAATGGAAATTGGCCCTTAGAGCAAATTAAACACAGACACAACTAAAGTCACCCTTCCCCCGAGGGCCTCTTCTCCACGTCGGGATAGTTGCCAGCCCTGCCTCTCTCTCCCTTGAGGGACTTCTAGAACCAGCCCCCGCCAGGCCCGCTGCCCTGTGCAGGCTGGGGTCAGGTTGCCGTCCTGCTTTGTCTTGAACTGTGTGACCGTGACACTGGTGCTGGGCCACCCACCCCTACAGAGTCCTCCTCCAGGAGCCCAGAGGCAGCCCCGAGACCTCTTCTGGGGATCCCTCAGGCAGCTGCCACCCTCGTAGCCGAGGCTCTGGTTTAAAGATGATCCACACTCCCTGCAAAGTAGCTGAGCTCCGCTGCAGGATGTCTCCTTACCATGGGGAGAAAACTACAGGGGGCCTGAGCTGCCTTTCAGGACTTCAGAAGGAAAGCGCTCGCATTGCGTGGACGTTAACTAAGATGCGCTGGGAATGCTCTGATCCTCGTGCCCTGAGGTCAGCGACACCCAGGTCTGCCAGGCTCGGGAGAGCCCGGCCGCCACATTGTCCAGCCGGTCTACCGTTCGGTTCCTGAAGCTTCTCCTTGGCGGGCTGTGTTAAGTGTGAGTGCCGTTCACAAGGGGCCGGCTGTCCAGAGGAGAGGCCGGCTGAAAATGCGGAGCCAGGTTTTGCTTGCCAGGGCCGTATGTGTGCCTTCGCACCTGGAGAGGGGCAGAGAAGGAGCCCAGGCTGGCTCCTCTCGCCCCGGAGCAGCGCCAGTGCCACTGGAGTCCCGCTGAAGTCGGCCCACCTGGAGGCCCCGGAACTTCCCGGCAACCTGGGAAACCTGCTGCAGTGGCACCTCCCGCCCCTGCTCGGGCCTTGGCACCCCTGCCTGGCTTCCAAGGGGCCTGCGTGCGCCTCCCTTCCAGTTTTGATGAATGTGGGTCCTCGCGGCTCCCCACGTTTCCCCAACACAGCCCAGCTCTCTGTGCGTTCCGCTGAGCGCCTCCTTCACCTCCCTGAAATCATGGGCAGTGTTTTAATTATTAATTTCAAAGTCACTCGGAGACACACGTCTTTCCTCAAAGAACATTTGGAATCTGGGAAAAGATTTTCCACAGTTTCTGAGAGCATTGTTACAATACCAGGAGTAAATGGTAGTCAAAATTGGGATTACTTTGAGTGTCATTTTTTTGGGAAATTTAAACACCTGAAGCAAAGTAACATAAAGCAGTGCTTCTCAACTAAGGAGGCTTTTTGAGACATTTTCCTTCTAATTGTCCCCAGTGAAATTTTAATACTATAGGTAAGCTGAATGTCTGTTTATGTAACAATGTATATCTGTGCTTTATACGTAAAAGAGTTTGATGTTTTCACTCCCCACCCCGAAAAAAAATTTTGCTCTCCTTGGGGGAATATTACCCCAGTGGAGGGGTAACAGTGTCATTCCCCAGTTCCCATTTATCATGTGCGAACATGGAGTCATAGGCAAGCCTTCCTGGATGGAGTAGCTTTATCACAGGTGACTAGGGTTGCCAGATTTAGCAAAAAAAAAAAAATAGAGAATGTCCTATTAAAGTTAAATTTCAGGTAAATAGCGAATAACTTTTTAGCATATAAGTATGTCCCAGGCCACATTTGTGCATCTTTTATTTTCTCTGGCAACGCTACCCATGGGGGAATTTCTGGGACTAGAAACTGCATTGTCTATCAGGGTAGTTAACAGATTTTTATAAACAGGGGAAAAGGCAAACCTTCCTTTAAACAGGCTACACAGAAGGACGCCGGGTCACTTTAAATGCGATTTTGTTTTCACTAGCTTCTCATTTCAACAAAGGATGTCAGAAACAGCCAAAATGTGCATTTTGATGAGGTTCTTCTTAAAATAGAAGCTGTTTTTTCCTCTGGATTTGAAAACGTGTGTGCCATTTGCAAGTGATGGAATGGGCACAGGAGAAGTCTGGCAGCGCCAGCGTTTCCTGAGTGCCCCGATAGGGTACCCTGTGGGCACACTGTTGTCCCTCGACCTTCATCGAGGCACTAGTGGAGTGAATCATTGAATGAGGCAGCAATGGAAGGGCCGCTTCGTCTCCACTGGCTACTACACACTCCGCTGGTAACCGTTTGCTAAAACGCACAGGTACTCCCCGTAGCGGAGGACCCAGGTGGCTCGCGGAAGGCGCGTCACCTTGCCAAGCACTCAGCCTTGGGCGAGCGTCAGCGTCGTCAGCACCAGGCCACTCTGCGTTCATGTCTAGGCAAAGCAGGAAAGGGTGGGTGTCCGGGGAGCTCCTAGCAGGCCACAGTGCATTTCTTAGCTAAAAGTGTTCCCTTTATTTTCTTTCTCAGCCAAACATTCAAAGAGATTAAATCAAATTAGAATGTTTGTCCCAATGCTTTGCATTTGTTTTTTTCCATCAAATGGAATGAAATCCAACCTGGATATCTATTGTTTTGAGTATCTGTTATTTTAATATAACAGTTTTAAGATTCATTAACCATTGTAGGCCTCCCGTTTTGGTGTTGTTCCTTCTAATGTCTTCGTTTAGCTCCCAACAGGGTGAGTGGCTCTTAAATAAACTTTTTTAGCATTCCCTACAGTAAATATGTGTTACCCTTATTATGATTTTGTTTACATTATCATTATAAAACTGTTTCTAAATGATAAATACGAGACTCTGTACCTTACACCCTGTCGTTTACCACCTTTTTTCTCTCTCTCAGAAAGTTTATATTTTGGTATTTCCTAAGCTTTGGTCTTTCTTGTTTTTGAGAGCTATTTTTTCTGTTTATGATGACAAAAGATTATAGCAATTACAGTGTTTTAGAGTTCTGCCCCATTTCCTTCCATCTCCTACCCTTTGAATACACACACACACACTCATAGGCAAACACACATTCACACACAGATGTATACGCACACATACACACTTCCATAAAGGCACACCCAACATGTGAAGAGCATACGTGTTTTAATTGCCAAAAAATGTAAACTTTCATACTTTCAAAAATGTGGCCTTGTGCCACTGCACGGTCCAGACAGTAGACAAAGAATTGTGTAAACTGCCCACACAGAATTATTTTTCTAACAAGAACATTCGCAGACCTCCCCAGAGGTTTGGGGAGCAGCCTAGGGCACTTGGCTGGACTTTGTGGTCTGGAACTCACTCACTAGTGTTTTTGCTTGCACCCCATCCTAGATGACGCCAGAGGAAGGCATCAAAAAAGAATCCAGAGCAAAACCCAGCATTACCTCAACCTGTACGCAGTGGAAGGCCTGCGCACCCTGTGCATTGCCAAGAGGGTGAGTGGCAATGGGGCTGGCCCGTGGTGGGCGCCAGGCCTCCGCGGGACCCGCAGGGCGCGGGGCTGTGGGCCAGCACTGAACGGTGTGTGCCCAACAGGTCCTGAGCAAAGAGGAGTACGCCTGCTGGCTGCAAGGCCACCTGGAAGCAGAGGCCTCACTGGACAACCGCGAGGAGCTCCTCTTCCAGTCCGCCGTCCGCCTGGAGACCAACCTGCATCTCCTGGGTGACTACGCTGCGTGCCGGGGACCGTGCCCAGCAGGCTGGGGTTTGCAGAGACTGTCCCAGAGGGGGGGTGCCCCGAGCCCGGGGGCTGCGTGTCGGTCAGTGGCTGCTCTGTGCAGGCTGGCTCATCCCCAGCGGGGCCCCGGCACAGGCACTGCCCTTGCGCTGATGCTTCTGTGGGGCCGAGCCTGGAGCCCGCGTGCCCCCCTTCCTGCTTACAGCCTGCCCTGCTGCGTCCCACCACAAGTGTCATTGATGAGCAAGGCTTATCAGCACTTGATGGTTTAAAAGAACCTTGTGACGGTTCCACAGATTGAACTTGGGTGAAAAGAAACAGGCTCATTTTAATGAAGATCTGTCTGCTATTTCCCGCAGTGTTTGTGGTGGTGTTTATTAACACAGATATTGAAGTGCAGCCGGAACTTCGTATGACTTGCCTTAGGTGTTCTCACAAGGAGCAGGTGGTGAGGAGGCTGCACAGCCCACCCTCGCCATCTGGTTGTGCCGCATGTCGGGGGGCGGTCCTGACGACACGGGGGGACCAGACGGGAGCGCCTTGCTCTTGGAGCTCAGACAGGCCCCGTTCCCTGGCAGCAGCCTCAGGGCCTCTCTCTCTAACATCATCTATCTGCTGATCTTCTTTTTAATACCTCTGTCAGTCTGTCTAGTTAGCTAGTTAGCTATCGATATCATCTATCGCTTTATCTATACCTAGTTCGTTTCTCTCTATTTTCCATGTCTCCCAATCCCCTTTCTAACACCCATCTGTGTAACTTTCAATGCAGCTGTTTTCTCTGTCATCTTTATCTATCTGTTCCTGTCTCTTTTCTATCTATTCTCTATCTATATCACCCATCTATACACGTAAAAAACACATATATCTACACATACATACATATTCACGTACATACATTACATACATACATATTTATATGCACTTATACACCTATATGCATTACACATATATACACATATACATGCATATTCACGTACATGCGTTACGCACATACACGTACACACACATGCATGCTTTGCACACACATATGCATGCTTTACACACACATGCATTACACACACACCTGTATACGTATGTATTCACATGCATGAATTACACACACATATACCTACATACACACACCTACATGCATTACACACACAGACACATATATAGACACATATACACAAATGCATTACACACATATACACGTGAATACATACATAAATACATACATACACATATATATCTAAAATATACATATATATACTAGATTTATAGACATGCATATACTTTAATGTTCTGTCTTTCCTAAAGTGTCTTATAAGAGACTGTGCACTACTCAGAAAGCCCCAGGAAACAACAGCTCATTGGATCAATGAGCCATATCATGGGTGTGAATTAAATGAAGCCCTTCAGAAGTGGCTGTGCCTCTTTTACCAGGTTTTTATTTATTGAATGAGGACTGCGCTCATCTAACTAACATGCTTCTCTGAAAGATGCTGTTGTGCAGATTTGCAGAACAGGAAGGGTGTACTGCTGGTCTTCTGGCCCCAGTGCAGGGCTTGCCAGTCCACACTCACTGAGCAGCCACTGTTTCGAGGCTAAGAAGTCCAAAATCCAGCCCTTCGCCTCCTTTTGGGCATGGAGGTGGCACTCTTCCTGGATGACTTTGGCTTCTTGGATGGGCTGAGATCTACCCCCCCACTGCCCTCTCCCCCTTGGCTAGCCCCACCCTCTGAGACCAGGCAGCCAGGATCCCTTCCCTGTCCCCACAGTGGGACTGTTTGAGGACCTCACTGTGAGCCCTCACTGTCCCTTCTTCACAGGGCCTTTTGCTGTCACACCTGCGGTACAGGTACGGAGCTCAGCAATCAGCAGGTGGCCCAGTGACACGCCTCATGTGTTGTTGCTTCCCCGTCCATTCCTCACCTTAGCTGGCCTCTTCTGTCCAGACTCTTCTCCAGCAGCCAGGCAGTCCTTACCCCCTTGGCTTGGATGCTGTCTCTCTAGTAACATGGCCTATGTTTTCTAACAGTCCCACTGCAGACTCAACTTGTCTTCTTAGGTCTTTTTCACAGGAATTACTTCCCAGCTTGGACTCTGTAATTTTTATTTGGGCAACTGTATAAACATCTAAGCCAGGGGTTTATACCTTGCCCTATCTCAGTTCTTTCTGTTGGGGTCGAGTCAGTGACCTGGCTTCTAAAGTTGTTATCTTAATTTGCCAGGCAGCTATGACACATACCACACAGTGGGCTGGCTTAAACAGTGGGGATTTATTGGTCACAATTTTGAAGCTGAGAAATCCAAAATCAACATATTGGCAAAACTTGCCTTTTCCTGGAGTCTAGTGTTCTGGGGCTGGCTGCTGGCTTTCCTCGGAGTCCCTCGGCTTATATCCTCTCCTTCCTTGCTTCTCTGATTTCCAAGCCCTCGTTATAAAGCCTCCAATAATCTAGATAAGACCCCTCCTCATTCTGTTGGGCCACACCTTAACCAAAAATAACATCTTCAAGAGGTCCTATTTACAGTGGGTTCACTCTTCCAGGAATGCAGTTTAAGATGGAGAACATGTGTTTGGTGGGTGAATAACTCAGTCTGCTGCAGTGGTCTGGAGTTCTGATTCCAGCACCTTCTGCTGTCATCCTGCAGCAGATTCTTCCCTCTGGGAGCACATTAAAATGGATCTAGGAAATTTCCAAGAATGTTACGAGTTACAGGACCATAGTTACAGTTATTTCCTTACTGTGAAATAGGACATATGTACAAAAAGATGACAACTTTCAAATTACAATTTAACAAGTAGCTATATAGCAAGTTTCAGAGAATGTTATGGGTTGCAGTTCCACAATTTCACTTCTTTCCTTCTAGCTATTGTAATCCCCCAGCAACTAAGAAAAAGAAAATTATACAGAGATTCAGTATTCACAATCCTTTGTTAAATTCTGTCTTGTCTGTTGCTTCCCCTTCCTCTAGTTTCTTCACTTTCCTAATCTTCAGGGATGTCTAGGAAGTGGTCACCCTAACTTGTTCATGCTGAAAAGGGGTGTCACATTATGGGAAAAGGGGGCGCATCTGGTTGATGTTCTGGAAGAGGCTGTTGCCTCTGGGTTTTTGGATTTAGCTGGCAGTTATCCCCTTCTGGCATATATGTTATATTTCACAGTAAGAAATAACTGAAACTGTGAAACTGTAACCCATAACATTCTTTGAAATTTGCTCTGTAACTACTTGTTAAATTGTACTTGGAAAGTTATCACTTCTATGCATATATGTTATATTCCACAATAAAAAAGTGATTTTAAAAAATGATCTAAGGTAGGCCACTTATGGAACCGCTGGATTGCCCCTGGGAGGGTTTGGTCAGTACGCAGAGCCAGCTCATGCCCTTTGCTGAATGCCCATTGGCAAATTTTCAGGAATTGTGCAAGCCTTTTGGTGCCATGTCAGTGACTTAAAATCAGCCGAGGTGGGAATATCTACACCATGGAAATGGGCAAATGCAATACATCAGTCTCCATCCTTCCAGCCGGTTTTTAAACACTTACCATCACCCGCCACCTGGGATATTCATGATTCAAATGGTGAGGCCTGAGCTGGAAAATACAAGAGCCACCATCTTCATGTCTGCCTCGCAGAAGGAGAGCTGTTGGACATTGTGTTCCAACTCCTCAGCTTCATTTTTGAGAAAAGTGAAGCCATTATTATTTTTAATCTTCCAAAGCCAAATAACCCTTTCTAAATCTTTTCCTTTGTGTACTTGTGTTAAATGGCCTCAGAGAACCACAAATAAATATCTCCAGCAGAAAAGACAAACATTCACACTGTGTTCTTGAAATTTTCTTTTCCACGTGTTGCAGCCAAGACTCGAAATTCAAAGGACAAGATCTGCTAACTTTCCACAGTGTTCTTGCTAATTTCTTTAAATGCCACCTGAAACTCCTCTGTTGGTGGAACCTTTTCCCTTCTTGTTAGAAGCTGCCTGAAATCTGAGTGCAGAAATACACAGCAGCCATAGCTTGGCTCTGAACTCGTCTAAGTGTCTTTGTTACAATACTTAAAAATGCCGGGCTCTTCCAAAAACCAGGTCGTAAAAAGGGTAGCATTTATTCAGTCTTGTAAATTAGATGACAGAAAGCTGAAGAAAGGCACTGTGCTGCAGATGATTTTAGAAGGGCTATTTATCCCCAGCCGTATTTTATTCTAAAATTTACATACTTGCCGTCACCCGTAAGTTTCTACATTAAATCATATTCTGTCTTTGATTCAAACCCAGAGCGGATCACTGGAGCGACAGCATGGGGGTGGGCCCCTTTGCTTTGGTGAAATAGCTCCTGAAATAAAGTTATGTTTTCCGAGTCTCGGGTTTTCCCTGAAATGGAGTACCAGTGAGACCTTCCTTGCTCTCTTGGTCACTTTTACTGAGTGACCCTAGCCGAGGGTCTGGTGGTACAGAATTGGGAGTCCCAATGTCCTTTCTTGGGAACTCCCAGTCTAGTGACGGGGCAGGCAGCTGGTTTTGGTTACGAGCTAAGCAGTGGCATGCCGGCCTTACCATAGAGGCCACCCATGCAGTTGGGGGTTTTGAGCATGAGCTTTGGAGACATATCACACATCAAATCCTGGCCCTTCCCTTCTGTTCTAGTTTGCTCATGCTGCCAGAATGCAGAACACCAGAAATGGATTGGCTTTTGTAAAAGGAGGTTTATTTGGTTACAAGGTTATAGTCTTAAGGCCATAAAGTGTTTGTCAACAAAGGGTACCTTCACTGGAGGATGGCCAATGGCATCCGGAAAACCTCTGTTAGCTGGGAAGGCACGTGGCTGACATCTGCTTCAAAGTTCTGGTTTCAAAATGGCTTTCTCCCAGGATGTTCCTCTCTAGGCAGATGTTCCTCAAAAATGTCACTCTTAGTTGCTCTTGGGATGTTTGTCCTCTCTTAGCTTCTCCAGGGCAAGAGTCTGCTTTCAACAGCCGCCTTCAAACTGCCTCTCATCTGCAGCCCCTCTCTCAGCTCCTGTGCATTCTTCAAAGTGTCCCTGTTGGCTGTAGCAAGCTCGCTCCTTCTGTCTGAGCTTATACTGTGCTCCAGTGAACTAATCAAGGCCCACACTGAATGGGCAGGGACACACCTCCATGGAAATTATCCAGAGTTATCACAGTTCGATGGGGCACACTTCCATGGAAACAACCTAATCCAAATATTCCAACTTAATCCCCACTAACATGTCTGCCCCCACAAGATTGCATCAAAGAACATGGCTTTTTCTGGGGGACATAATATATACAAACCAGTACACCTTCCTAACCCCACCCCCATCACTTTACTATCCTTGTCTGTTAAATAGGGTAATTGGAGCACTTACATCTTAGGGATGTTGTGAAAATTTTTGCCTGGCAAATAGTGAGTATTCAAAGTCAGCCATTATTGTTATTCTGTCATCACCATTATGAAGTGTGAACTTAAGTATGGAGGGGCTGCTCTCTCTTCCCTCAGGGGTCAGGGAACATGTTATCTAGCAGAGTTGGCATCTTTCAGTTCATCCTAAGGGTTAAGCCTAAGGGTCGTCCTCAGTTGGGTCAATGTCAGTTAGGTCAGCTCATCCTAATGCATCCATTCTTGAGGAAAAGGGTCCCCACTCTCGCCCGCTGCTAGAGCCAGAGGGCTGGGGCAGGGGACCAGGGTGAAGACCCATGCCCCCCAGCTGCCTGGGTGGTCCTCAGTGGGCTTGCAGTTAGAAGGAGTCTGAAATGTGCTCGCCCCTAAACAGGTCTCGAGTCCCACCCTCTGCAGGGCTCTTTCCTGCAGGGACCCCAAGCAGAGAGCAGCTTGGGGAAAGCCTCCCCTCCTCCTTTCTGGTCCCTTCCAAGTTCCCACTTAGCCTTCCAGTTCATTCCCCAGGATTCACAGACTCTGTAGCATGGGGTGGAAAAGAAGAGAAAAGCCAGTTGCCCCTGAGGGGGTTCTGGGGAGCTGGTGATGGTCAGTGTCTTCAGCTCAGGGCTGGTGACCTGGGTCTGTGATCTATGAAAGTGGATTGAAAACCGTCTACTTAAGAAATGTGGCTTCCTGTGTGTATTACACATCCCAGCACGGAGAACAGAGGGGCGCTGAAGGAGAAGGCTGAGCTGATGAGGAACGACGACCCCTTGTGCTAGAGCAACGCTACAGCCCAGGGGACCCAGGCCACGTGGGGGTGGGCTTGCAGGGCCAGGAAGCCAGAGGGCATCTTAGCAGGTTTAAGCCTGTGAGAGCTGAGGCAGGCCAGAGAGTGTATTTCTGCACTGAAGAGTATGTTCTTTCCTCTCAACGTAGTAGTAACAATACAAGGGAAAAGCCCCCTGTTATTCATGTTCACAGAAAAAGCGTATTCAGGATAATGTAACGCTCCGGAAATAGCAAATGATAACAGATATGTTGGATTTCATTTACCAGAAACTTTAATACAGGATGGGTGAGTTCTTTAAATATTTTGATGCTTTAGAATAGGATCGTTTCCACCACTTTCCCTCAGGCTTTGTTGTCAAATTTTCTGTAAAGTTCTTGAAGTAGCTTGGGTTAATAACATGTTGGTCAGGAAGAATTTGAGGTACCTGACTAAGTACAGAGAAATTATGTCACAGTCATTTCTCCCTGTTCTCGAATGTGTCATACCGAGAGGACTGCTTCAAGGGTCCACCGTGTCCTGAAACGATGAGCGACGTAGGCGTCTTCTAAACGGGGCGTCCTGTCCTCCCTGGGTGGCCAGGCACCAAGCTAGTCAGTGTGACGGAGGCCCTGCTTGAGCCTGGCTCTGGGAGCGTGCCAAGGACGGGGCTTTCTCACTCTCCTTCACCTTTCCTCAGGTGCCACTGGAATTGAAGACCGTTTGCAGGAAGGGGTCCCCGAAACTATTGCTAAACTGCGCCAGGCAGGCCTGCAGATCTGGGTTCTCACCGGAGACAAACAGGAGACGGCTGTCAACATTGCCTGCGCCTGCAAACTGCTGGACCACGACGAGGAGGTCCTCACCCTGAACGCTGAGTCCCAGGTGGGTGGGCGCTGGGGTGGCCTCTGCCTCATGGGGTGCCCCCTCGCATCTGGTTCGGCTCGCGGGCTGGCAGGGGGCCTCCCCGACAGGCAGCTGCTGGGAAAAGCACCTCTGCTCTCTGCTTCCCTGTTTCTGGTGCTTAAAACGTCCTATTCGGTGCCATAGAAGATGTGGTGTCTGCTGATATTTCTTAGTATCACAGGTGTGCACACCTGGGCTTCGTGAATGCAAAGCTGACCCTGCTCTGTCCTGACTTATTACCAATGCCGACAGTGTCATGTGTGCCCCAAAAAGTGAAGCCAGGGCAGCGTCTGTTTAGCATTGACTTCTTCGGTACCATCTGCTGGGTTGATACATGCCCCAGTGGGCACTGAAGGTTTTGTCACCCAGTCACACATATTTATCCAAATCACTATAATAAGTAGGGAGTATCTACTTAGTGTGAGGCCCTGGTCTAGCCTTGGGCTCCCCATATCCAAGGGGTGACTCGCTCGCAAAACCAAGTGTGGCCCTCGCATCACGCCCAGCCATCCCTCCCCGTGCGTCTAGGGCCAGCCCAGTTTTCAGGGGCTGGCACCCAGCCTTAGCTCCTTTCACCTTGGGACTCTGGGATCTTACGGGCATGACCCTTCTTGAGGCTGCCTGGCATGGGAACATTTTCACTCCTCTGAGTTACTGCTGGAGTCCCTCTTCGTCGTCTTGCCTTGGGCCCCTCACGCTCCTCTGCATCCTTTTGGTAAATGCACCAGCTGAGGTCCTAAACACTCCTCTCCATGTTCCCTGGGCACACAGATCGGTGGTAGTCCTCCAGCCACCCCCAGCCCGTCACTCGGACCCCACCACACCTTCTCCGTCACAGGCTCCCGCCTTCCTGGGTGCCAAGCTTTCTCTCACCTGCGTCTCAGCCAGCACAGCTTTCCTCTTGAGCACGCTTACTGAAAACCCCGGGGAAACACACTCAGATGAAACACTGACAATTATCCATCTTCAGAGTCTGTGCTTTGGCCTTGGCCTTTTCTTTCTTTTTAAGTGAATTCTTCAATAGAGTTTAGAGACTTATGCTTAAGGGTTGAGCTAATGGCCAGGTAATTGCTTTTTTATAATTGACTCTTGCTATACATTTTTATGAATTTGGACACATGCATAAATTTGAGTAACCAGCACCTAATCTGGGATACAGAAGGGTTCCGTCACTCCAGAACTCTCCTTGTGGCACCCCTTGCAAGCCGTACCTTCCACCCCTAGCCTCTGTCCACCTCCAGTGTGCTCTCCATGACTGTAGTTTTGTCTTTTCCAGAATGTAATATTAACAAAATGATAGAGTTTGCAACTTTTGGAGCCTGGCCTCTTCCACTCAGAATAATGTTTTTGAGATATTTCCAGGTTGTTTCATCATCAATAGTTTGTTCCTTTTGATTGCTGAGTAGTATTCCATTGTATGGATGTACTTCATTTTGTCTGTCTGTTCACTCCTTGTAGAACATCTGAATTGTTTCTAGTTTGAGCAGTTATGAATAGATTTGCTCTAAACATTTGTGTACAGGTTTTTGCATGAACATAAATTTTCACTTCTCTGGGGTAGATACACAGGAGTGGGACTGCTGGATAGATCATTTGATAAGCAGATATCGAACTTTATAATTTGCCACTGTCTTCCAGAATACTGTACTTTTTTGCCCACATCCTCATTAGCACTTGCTTTTGGTGTCTTTCATGTCAGCCATTCTCATCCTGATTTTAATTGGCATTTCCCAAATTCTTAATGAAGTCAAACACCTTTCCATGTGCTTATTTTACATTCGTACCTTATTTAGTGAATTGCCTATTCACATCTTTTTCCATGTTTTTTTATCCCCCCTCATACACATTTAACTTTGGTATGTTGCCGTTGTTACATTTAATGGAAGCGTATTACAATGTTACTGTTGACCGTAGACTCCAGTTTGCTTTGATTATGTTTTTTCCAAATACCATCCCTTTATCAACACTCTGCATGGTTGGCATTCATTTGCTCTCTCACATGCAAAAACATTTTTATATTGGTACATTTAGTAACATTTTTCCATTTATTAATTGAGCTCTTTATTTCCTTAATGCTGAGTTTGACACTTGTTTATATATTCTTGATATAAGTTCTTTGTAGGATGTGTGATTCGCAAATATTTTATCTCAGATTATAGTCCTATTGATCACATGTGTCTATTCCTTCTCCAATACAGGCTATCTTGATTACTGTAAGCCTCAAAATCAAGTAATGTGATTTCCTCCAACTTTATTCTTCTTATTCAAAACTGTCTGGGTTTTTTTTTTTTTTTTTGCCTTTCCATATGAATTTAAAATTCATTTGTCTCTATCTACAAATAACCCTACTGGTATTTTTATTAGAATTGTGTTAAATATATTGATCCATTTTGGGGACGTTGATCTTCTAATTCACAAACATGGTATATCTCTTATTTAGGTCTCCTTTGATTTCTTCACAGCATTTTGTAGTTTTCAGCACATAAATCGTATACGTGTTTGTTAGATTTATATCCAAGTATATCTTTTTTTTTTGGAGACATTGTAAAGGGTATTTTTTAAGATAAAATTTTCCAATTGTTCATTGCTTATATGCAAAAATACAATTGATTTTTTGAGTGCTGATTTTGTATCCTGTGCTCCTGCTAAGCACACTATCAGTTCTAGGAATTTATTTTAGATTCTTTCAGATTTTCTGTGAGACAACCATAATATCTTTAAATGGAAGTAGTTTTATTTCATCCTTCCCAATCTGCATGCCTTTTATTTCTTTTTCTTGCCTTATTACACTGCCCAGACATGCAGTATGAGGTGGAATACGGGTGCTGAGAGTGGCCATCTTTGCCTGTTTCTGATCATAAGGAGAAAACATTCAGTTTCTTACCATTAAGTAAATGTTAGCACTATGTGATTTATAGATGTTCTATGTCAGTTTGAGAACATTGCTTTACCTGAGTTCTTCTCATAAGTGGATTTGGGGTTTTGGCATGGCTCTTCACGTGATTTTTCTTTTTTAGATTGTTAATACGGTGGATTACATTGATTGATTTTTGAAGTAATGAACTGGCCTTGTATTCCTGGGTTAAGCCCCACTTGTTCATGATTCAGTATTCTTTTTATATGTTACAGTATATATAGTTTGCTAATATTGTCGAGATTTTTTTTAAATCCCTTTTCATAGAAAATATTGCTCTGATTTTTCTTTCTTGCAAACCCTGGTATCACTATCAGAAAAATGTTAGCCACATAAAAAGAGTTGGGAAATATTCCTTTCTCTTCTGTCTTCTGGAATACACTCTAGCATTATTTCTTCTTTAAATGTTTGATAGAATTAGACAAAACCATCTGGGCTTGTATATTTCTTTTTCAAAAAGTCTTTAACTACAAATTCAATTTCTTTAATAGTTACAGAACTATTCAGATTGTATCTTTCACCATGGGTGCATTTTGGTAGTTAGTGGTCTTTTGAGAAATTGGTCTATTTTTTTCGAAGTCATTGAATTTATGTCTGTAGAGTTGTCGCATTATTCCCTTGTTTTCTTTTTAATGTTTGTGGGATCTATAGTAGCATCCTTTCTTTCATTTCTGATGTTGGTAGATTATGTCTTTTCTTTGTCAGTTTCGCTAGATATTTATCAATTATATTAATCTTTTTAAATAATAAGGTTTTGATTCCATTTACTTTTTCTCTATTTTTCTGTTTTCAGTTTTATTGATTACTGCTCTTACCTTTATTTCCTTCTTTTTAATGGTTTTGATTTTTACTCTAGTTTATTAAAATGGAATCAGATTATTTATAAGAGAACTTACCTTTTTCAAATATAAGCAATATATGCTATTAAATTGTCCTAATGCTTTAGCCGCATTCCATAATTTTAAAATGTTTTCTCATTTTTGTAGAGTTCATGATATTTTTCTAGTTTTCCCTATGATTTCCTGTTTTACCCATGAATTGTTTAAAAGTATTTTGTTTAAGTTCCAAGTATTTGAAGATTTTCCTGTTTCTTTTCTGTTTTTGATTTCTAGTTTAATTCCATTATAGTCAGAGAACATCCTTTTTTATTATTTCAATTATTTTAAATTTACTAAAATTGGTTTGTTTTTTAAATTACCTATGAAATGGTTTATTTTTGTGAATGTCCATGTGCACCTGAAAATAATGTGTAGTTTGCTTTTGTTGGCTAGTGTTTTTTACACGTCAATTAGATCCAGCTCGTAGGTGGTGTAATTCAGTTCTTTTTTTAATAAAAAAAAAACTTTATAATCAAAGAATTTAAAAAGCACCTTTTCAAACAAAACAAAACAAAGGAATAAGAAAAAACAAATAACCTAAAATAACTACATTGCTTCCAACATGTTCCTACTATACCCCAAGAAAATTAACAAACCATAGTCATTCCTAAGCATTCCCATAACGTTAAGATTACCCTCCATAACTTATCTGTTCTTATCAGATTATCGTTCCCCTTCCACTAGAGTTGCTGTCTGTCTCTGGGTCCCCTACATTCTACAATATAAAACATTTATTTTATGTTTCTCACGGAGTCCACATTAGTGGTAACATACAATATCTCTCTTTTTCTGTCTGGCTTATTTTGCTCAACATTATGTCTTCAGTGTTCATCCACATTGTCATATGTTTCATGACCCCATTCCTTCTTACTGCTGCATAGTATTCCATGGTGTGTATATACCACATTTTGATTATCCACTCATCTCTTGAAGGACATTTGGATTGTTTCCATCTCTTGGCAATTGTGAACAATTCAGTTCTTAAATAATCTGGGTCGGTAAACTAAGGCCATGGGCCAAACCCAGCCCATCACCTAATTCTGTAAGTAAAGTTTTATTTGAACACAGCCTTGCCCATTTTTTTAAATTTATCTTTGGCTGCTTTCATGCTATAATGGCATAACTGAATAGTTGTGACAGAGATTGAATGGACCACAAATCCTAGTATATTTAGTCTTTGGCCCAACTATAGCCACTACATGTTTGGTTTTGATTAGTGTTTTCACATACATCTTCTTCCATCCTTTTACTTTTATTCAACCTATAAAGTTAATGAGTTTCTTTTGGACACTATAAATAGGTGACTTTTTTAATCTATTCTGACTGTCTATTTTAATTGATACGTTTAGACCATTTACATTTAACATTATTATCAATATGTTTACATTCAGAACTACCATCCCATTATTTGTTTTCTGCTTTTCCCTTCCCTTTGTTCCCCTTTCACACTGTTTTTTTGTTATTTGAACATTTTCCATTTTAACTTACCTATTGTATTTGACATCATTTTATTGTTTTTAGTGTTTTTTTCCTAAGAATTACAATATGTAAGTTAACAGTCTACATAGAATCAATATTTGCTACTTCAAGAGGAATGAAGAAATATGATCACCCCAAAAGTCCCTTTACTTTCTCCCCTTTATTTTGTAGGTGTCTTATGCGTTTTATCTGCATATATTAAAATCCCTATTCAGATAATATTATAATTTTTGCTTTCACTCACCAAACTCAGTTTAAAAAACCCAAAAGCAGAATAATAGTCTCTTACATTTACACAAACATTTACCATTTCTTGAGCTCTTCCTTCATTCTTGAAGTTCCACGTTGCCTTGTATCATGATTTTCTTTTATCTAAAGAACTTCCTTTAGCAGTTCATTTAGAGCAGATCTGCTGGCAACAAATTCTCTTAGTTTCTTTCTTCAAAGAATGTCTTTATTTCACCTTCATTACTAAGGTATTTTTTCACTGGATATAGAATATTGAATTGGCAATTCTTTTCTTTCAACACTTGAAAATGATGGTTCGCGTTCCTCTGTCCTCCGTGGTTTCTAATGCGAAATCCACAGTTAACTTGAATCGTTGTTACCCCACAAGTAATGAATCACTTCTACATGGCTGCTTTCAAGATTTTTGCTTTGTGTTCAGCTTTCAGCAATTTGATTATAATGCATTTGGGCATGGATTTTTTTAGGTTTGTACTAGGGGTTTGGTGAGTTTCTTAAATCATGGCATTATGTCTTTTGCCGTATTAGGGAAGTTTTCAGCTGTTGTTTCCTTTTTTAGCATAATTTTAAAATATTTTTTATCTAAGAAGGCCTTATGAAGGCAAAATTGCCTAGGGCCCACAAAAATGTAATATTGTCTTGAGTCTGACGTATATCTTAAAACTTCTCCTTGGAGGCTAACTGGAGAATGGATTTTAGGAGGTAGAAGCGGGGAAACCAGTCCTCTAGGTAAGCATGTTGGTGACCTCGACTAAGGAAATAGAGGATGTTGAATTAGTCTTATTGGGAATACAGTATATATTTGGAAGTCAAGCCCACATGAATAGGTTATGGTGAAAAAGGAAAAAGCAGTGACTCCAGGTAGATTCCTGGTGCCATTTGCTGAGCTGGGAAAGACTGAGAACAGGATTAAGTTTGGGATAAGAGAGATGAAAATCAACAGTTCTCACATTGGTCATGTTAGGGTTGAAACGTCCAGTAGACACCCAAGTAGAGATGTCAAGTAATCAGTGGGATCTCTGATTGGGAAGCTCAGTAGAAAGATGTGGAATCAACGTGGAGATGTTACTCAGAGCCACCACTGAGTGAGGTAGTATCTTCTAGGGAGGAAACAAGGCTAGAGAGGAGCAGAGGGCTGACGACAGAATTCTGTCCTGCCGTCACTTAGAGAATTGGTTTGGTGGAGGAAGGGCAGCCTTTATTTCTTCAAACAATTTTTCTTCCTTGCACTTTCTCCTCTTCTTCTGGAACACTGGTGTCATGCATGCTAGTTCTTTGGGCGTTGCCTTCAAGATCCTTGAGGCTCTGCTGATGTGTTTCCCTTTGTTCTCTGTTGTTCAGATTGGATAATTTCTATTGATCTGTCTGACTTTACTGACTCTTTCCTTTGTTATCTCCGTTCTGCTATTGAGCTCCTCCAGTGAGTTTATTTTAGTGAATTTTATTTTTAGAATGGTTTTGTGTTTACAGAAAAACTGCAAAGATAGTACAGAGTTCTCAATTTCCCCCATTATTAATATTTTACATTATTATACATACAGTTAAACAGCCAACATTGATACATTATTATTAACTTAAGTTCATCCTACATTCAGATTGTTTTAGTTTTTACTGATCATTTTTCTGTTCCAGGATCCATGCAGGATCCCACATCACATTTAGTCAGCATGTGTCCTTAGGCTCTCGGCTGTGATAACTTCTCAGAATTGCCCTTTTTGGATGACTTTGACAGTTTTGAGAAGTACCAGTCATGCATTTTGTAGAATGTCCCAATGTTGGCATTTGTCTGATGTTTTTATCGTGATTAGACTGGGGTTATGAGTTTTTGGGGGGAAGACCATAGACATGAAGTGCCATTTTCATCACCTCATATCAAGGGTGCCTATTATCAGCATAACCTATCACTGTCGATGCTGGCCTTGATCAACATAAGACTAATGTAGTGTTTGTTACACTTCTGTACTGTAAAGTTACTCTTTTTCTCCGTTTCCGTACTGTACGCTTTGGAAAGAAGCCTCTAACTTCGGCTTACACGTAAGGAGTGGGGGGTTGTATTCCACCTCCTCGAAGGTGGGGTATCTACATAAACTATTTGAAATCCAGTAAGATTTTTATTTTGGATAATGTAATTTTTTGGTTCTAAAATTCTATTCGTTCTTCTTTAGGTCTTCTCCATTTTTTCTGAGACTTTCTGTCTTTCTAATCATTTCCAAAATGTTCACCTTTGCTTTTGGGGGCACTTTTATAACGGCTGCTTTAAAGTCTTTGCTAGGTAATCCCAGTATCTGTGGCATCTTGTCTTTGGGTTCTTTTGATTGTCTTTTTCCGCTCAAGTTGATTTCTGTCTGGGTGTTGCAGTTGCGTCAGGCGGGAGAGAGAGGATGACGTATGCCCGCTCCATCTGTCCAGGAGCTGAAACTCAGCCTGTATCCCATCCATAGTCCCTGTTGATCCCCAACACAGGGGATCCTACCTTCTCTTCAAGACCTTCCCCAGTTAGCATCCCCTCCCTGCCCCAGAAGGTCATCTCTCTCTCTCTGTGTCATGTAGCACTTTGGCACATCCTGTCTGTGCCTGGCTCTGGTCATCAGTGTGTCGGAGTCTGCCTCTTTGCCCACCTCCCCAAAGGCATTGGCTGTATCTCTGCAGTTTCCTTTTCTCTGGTCTTGCTCACTTTTCTGAATACAGAAAGTCCTCAATAAGTGCTTATTGAACACAACAGGATTTCCATGATTTGCTATGGGGAACTGGCTCGTGACCCCGGGGCCTCCTGTCCGAGAGGAGCAGGGGCTGCCCTGACCTCCCTGGAGGACACCTGCTCCTGAAATGCGCTCTGTCAGGAGCCATCACCCTTCTGGGCCTCTGGTCCTGACTCTGGTTCCTGTCACGGGCTCCTCAAGAAGTGTTCCTGCTCTCCAAAATTCATAGTCCATCATGAGCTTTGGAAAGGCATGGCCAATTAAAAGCCCTAGTAAATGATGCATTTTTAAAATTTGTTGTCTTGGTGGAATGGGTCAGCTTAGAGAGAATGCTGATCATTACATTTTTTAGAGGACAGTCATAACAAGGGCTTTTAAAAGAGCTTTGTACACTCTTGTTGGTACAGTAAGAAACAAGAAGGGCCAAGTAAGGGCCTTGAAATGTAGAGAAGTGCAGATGTAGGGCTTCATCAGACTCACCACCCCGCAATTTAGCAATAATGCGGCCAAACTTGCCGAAGTGAAGACGTCCATCTGAACTTCTGCTCTATGATGGGTGATAAAGGAGAATCATATGGAAACCTAGAGTGGCTCATTCCTTCCTACATGTAGGAAGTCATCCCCTTCCACTAAATACAGTTTAGGGAGGGAGACCTTCTGGATAGCTGGATATTGTAGCCAGTGAGAGGGGCTGGAACCACGCAAGGTCGGCATGTCCTGCTTGGAGCCTGGGAAGGGTATATCGGGGGGCGGGGCATGTGGGTCTCTAGAGTGAGGTGTGTGCATGGCCCTGCCCGCCCCTCCACGGCACACAACCCCCCGTGTGTGTTTCAGGAGGCGTGTGCGGCCCTGCTGGACCAGTGTCTCCACTACGTGCAGGCCAGGCGCACCCACGGCGCCCCCGAGAAGACCCCCACAGCCATGAGCGTGGGGTCCACGCCCATCTGCCCGCCCTACTCGCCCAGCGCCCCCGGCCCCAGCCCAAGCCTTGTGATTGATGGCAGGAGCCTGGCCTACGCCCTCGAGGAGAACTTGGAGGACAAGTTCCTGTTCCTCGCGAAGCAGTGCCGCTCGGTGCTGTGCTGCCGCTCGACGCCCCTGCAGAAGAGCATGGTGGTCAAGCTGGTCAGAAGCAAGCTCAAGGCCATGACCCTGGCCATCGGCAAGTACTCTGGCCCGCCCGCAGGGCCTCCGGGGGCAACGGGACCTCCCCATCCCCTCAGCTCCAGTCCACGGACGGGGATCTCCCACCCTTCTACATATAAAATCACACCGGACATGATGAAGCGGGCAGCTCATTGCAAATGCAAAGCTTATATTTGAAATGGGGTAGCAACGGTTACAAGTACCAATTAGGAAGTCAGTAATTAAATGCTGGTTTAAGAAGATGGAACTTTGGGAGGTGGGAGGCTGGGGCTATGCCAGTCCCAAATGCAGGGCCACAGCAGAAGGCACTGCTCACTCAGCATCAACCTTGCCAAGTTAGAAAGAAGGAAGGCCCCGTGAAGCCGCAGGCTTTTCTCCTTGAGCCTCCAGGGGTGCAAGGCTTTATAACACCCTAGGGACCAAAAGGCTTTAAATCCTTTTCTGCAGCCTGCAGTCAGTCTCTCCCCACGCTCCCTCCC
>PVKY010001432.1:0-18800 GCA_004027775.1 Bradypus variegatus
TCTCCTCTACTCTCCCTTGCAGATCCATTGACACTGGAACTTCTTAAGCAATGTTTTAAATCCAGTAAGATGAAAAAGCAATCATCTGCCTCACAGTCCACTGCCTTTCACAAGACTGACCAATAAGGAACTCTAAATAGCTACAACTTGCATACTGAGGGTTGCTAGGTTTCAGCCCAATTTTGTCACATAAGTGCTATGTAACCTTAGGTAAGTCAATTTACTTCTGAGTCTCTGCTTTTTCTCCTGTAAAATGGGGATCAGGAGCCCTATTCTCTTTGCATTTAACCACAGCTGAACACTGCTTATCTGTCTCACCGATTCTGGGAGAAAATACACAACAGGAAGTACTGCCCATTTCCCAAACAAGGAAGCTGAGGCTGAGAGGTGGAAGGATTTGGCCCAAATCCTATAGTGAGTGAGGAGCAGGTTGGTGAATTATGCCTGGGTCTTATGATTACATCCATAGCCCTCATCATCCCACTATCCTGCCTCCACCGAGGGCTGTGGCCACGCTCCACAAAGCCATGATGGGTTGTGGGGCCAGGGCTGCCTCTGTGCAGAGACCCTCCCAGGAGACGATCAGGCCTTTAACCATTTTGCTGGACACAGCCACACATAAACTTCATTTAAACTGTATATGTGTTACAAGAATAAAAATTAAAAAAAAAATCCATGGGACTACACAAAACAGAGAACCTTAAAGTAAACCATAGATTAAAATTAAAAAAAAAAGAAAGAAAGAAAGAAAAAAAAACACGCACACACAAAACTTAGATCTGTAGTGTGCACTAACTTGGAGAGTTACTTACCACCATAGGAGTTAATTTTTCAGAAACTTCAGCCACCTCCTCCCTTCAACTATGTCCCCTGAAAATGGGCTAGTGAGAAGCCCACTGAGCCACTAAGGAGTTCACTATGATAAGCCTCAGTTGTCAAACTGCTGTGTCATACTTCAAATACAAAAGCCACAGAATAAACATTTAAAACTATTTTAAGCATGGGTTTTTAATTTCTGATTTCAGTTAAGTGTATTTACAAGCAGGGGCTGATTTGTAATCTGACTATAATCTCTTTCCTGAGATTGAAGAAATAGAAATGAAATAACTCAAATAGAAAATAAAGACACTGGAAGTCTTTAAGGGCAGAAATGGGGTATTAATATCACAGAACTTTCAAAGGGGATGGATGGAAGATTGCGTGGAGGGAAAAAACCTAAAAAATTTCAACCAAAAAGAAATTTACTATCAATATATTTCATTATAGAAAAATAGACGAGGGGGCAAAAAGCCATTTTAATCCCATTGCTCTAGCATAATTACTATTACATCATTCTATACCAAAACTTTTTACCTGTAATAATTTTAGAATGGCAACCTTGCTAAAAAGAAATTGAAGCTTTTACTTTGGCCCTTTTAAACAGAGGCAGTGTGGCAGAACAGAAAGAACAGGGAACCAGGACTTCAAATCTTGACTAAGCTGTGTGACTCTGGGCAAGTCACTTCACCTTCTGTTCTATCACCTCTAAACATAGCAATATAACTGCAGCCCAGTCTCCCTCAGCAACAGAAGCAGCAACAGGGTTTTGTCAATGGTGAAACATGACATGAAAGGAAGTTAGCAATAAATAGGGAATGCTGAAGAAGCCTTTTCTTGATGCCTTAGGATTAGTATGGAACCAATAATAAGTATTCGAAAGTGCTGATGTTAAGACAAAATCACTTGCAGTGCTCTCATTACCACATCTCCTAATACGGTGATGCCCTCGGCTCCTACAGGATGAGCAAAGCTGTTGCCTCAAACCTCACTGGGCTCACCAAGATGGGCCAGACCTCACAGACCATGCCAGATATATCCCGTACCCTCTTGTTCCCTCAATATACGACGTTCCCATTTCAGGGTCTCCATACTGCCCTTCCCAGCTCCGCCCCTGACTGCTTCCTGCCCATCCTGCCACCTGCCCAGAGATGCGACCCCATCCTCTCTGAACAGGTTCCTCTCAGCACCTTACTTATTTACTTGAGAGCTCTTATCACAATCAGTATCTTTATCCGCTACCTGCTGGGATGGGGACTCAAGCTGGGTGGAAGCTCCAGGAAGAAAGAGACCAAGTCAATCTTGTTGCTACTCTCCCTCTGGCAACTAGCACAATGCCGTGAATGGCTGACTGTTCAGAAAAGGGTGCAGGGGTGGGGTGGGGTGGGGAGGAGCTGGCACTGATGAACCTGAATCCTCTTCCCCTGGACTGTTCCCACACACTGTTGTGCATGCCCCCTTTGAAAAACCTGCTGGGACAGCAGTAGCAGTGGTAGCCCTGCTTTTATTAGGTGCTGTCAGAAAAGCCCCCACTTCTCTACCCCATCCTGGCCCTGCCCTGGCCGTGGGCAGGCAGACACCTCCAGACAATTCCACACCCCTATGCAGGGCAATGGCCAAGTCATCAAGTGTGGGAAGCTTGGGAGAGCATGAAAGAGGTTCAGGGGAGCCTGGAGCAGCCACATTTATGCAAACACAGCACACTCAATGACAGGCTCCTCTTCACGGACCCCAGCAGGGAAACTACCACCAGGGAGTGATGACCCTGAGCATACAAACCCTGGCTCTGCCTCCCTCCGAGTGCCCCACAGACTCTGATGGCCCTGGGCAGACTTCCCCTGCCTCCCCTCGCCTCAGAAGCTGCCCACCTGAAGCCTACCCGGTTCTTAGGCTACTCCACGTTCCCCACCAGAGCCCTGCACTTGGTAAACAGCCATGAAAGACTGACTCTCCTCCAAACACCCACCCAGTCCAACTACATCTTGGCAGGCAAGGAACCTATTCGATCTCTAGTTATTCCGGGTCTCTTCTCCCCCTTGGATAGCAAGGACGGTGGCAGCTAACATTTGTTAACGTACTTCCCCAGTACTGGGCGCTAACTGTGCTTAGTGCTTTGCACGCACTTTCTCTCTTGCCCTCATATGGAGACAGCCATCAGGTAATATCATTTCTATTTTGCAGATGAAACTGAGGCCCAGAGAGGTTAAGCAGTTTGCCCAAAGTCTGCAGCTTCTAGAGGGCAGCCCCAGATCTGAACCCAGCAGGCCGGCTCTGGAACAACACTCTTCACCACGGGTCTGAGCAACCTCTGGCCGTGGACCTCTCCCCACAGGCCCAGCTTGGCTGCACATAGTCAGGCTCTATAAATTCTACCTTCCTGCGTTCCAGGAGAAGCATGGCTGGGTGTGGATCACCTGTACAGCCACCCCACAAATGGCCTCCTGGTCCCTACTGTGTGCTGCTCAGGGTCAGCACTGAGGGCAAGGACTTGAACCTGACACTGGCTCTGTGCTTGAGGACCTTGTGACTTGCAGGTGAGAGGAGAGGTAAACAAAAACATATTGTTGAAGCAACAAAGGTGATACCGTATCTGCTTTGGCAAGTCTGAGAATTTCCTCAGGAAAAGCACAGAGAAGCAGGAAATTGAGACCCCAGCTGGTTAGATAATAGCTAATCTGTGACATACACAGGCAAACTAAACCTGGTGTTACGATACTGTCGCCAGCTCCCACGGACCAAAATCAATACCATCGAAGACCAGTCTGGGAGGAACGCCCTCCTGCTAAAGCCTAAAGCGGAGCCTGAGGTCCAGGGTGGGCAGGGTCTCTGTGACAGAGTGAGACGCTCCAGCCCCCTACCCTCTGTCCTCTCCAAACTGCTGGCAACTGGGACTGGGACCAGCGCAAAAAGGCTTTCAAGCCATCTGGGTCCTGAGGAGAAACCGCCGGGGGCTGAGGTAAGTGTCCACGATGACAGAAAGTGGAGAAGTCTCTCTTCATGGTGGGAGCAGTAGCTGGCTCTTACCTTTTGGGAGGCTGGAACTGTTCTGTGAAAGTTGGATTCGAGAGGCCAGGGTTTCTTTCCCAGGCCCACACAGGCCCAGCTCCAGCTCAGCCCTGCCCCGGAAGGACGGGAGTTTAAAAGGCAGCAGCTCCCCATCTGGGGCCCAGGCTGGGACACACCCGGGTGAGGCTGACCTCACCAGGGAACCCGTCCGACGGGCTGCCTCCCAGGCAGCAGTGGGCCCGGCCCCCCGCCTGTCTGTGCCTGGTGCGTCTCGTTGGCAGGGCCCCTCCTGGCCCCCACCCCGCTCCTAGCGAGGCCGAGGCCGGCTGGGGCTGGGGTCCCCCGTGTCTACCCCAGCCTGGGCTGCATTTGAAGCAGCTGCTTCCTGCTTCACCTTTTCCTTTCACTTTGGTTTTTAACCTCAAAAGTGAAACTAAAGACTGGGAGGAGATGAGAAAGATGATGAGAGCTAGGGACTGGCAGGACGGTGGGGGATCCAACACTTGGTTTCTAATCCCAGTAAGGCTGCTGACTCACTGAGAAACTTGGGAGGAGGTCCTCAACTTCTCCAGGCCTCCGTTTCCCCATTCATAAAGCAGGAAGAAGGAAGTGGGCTAGTAACTCAAATGCCATTTCAACCAGAAAAACGTCCCTTTTCTCATTCCTGCTGCCACAAGGGGCTGAAAAGGAGCTACAGGGATGGCCTGTGGGGTCCCCAAAAGGGAATTCCTGGAGACTTGGGGGAGGAGGCAAAACTGGTTGCAATGTAGAGACCTTCCCGGTGTCCCCAGCTATCTGTCAGCTGAACCTCTTTATCCTGGGTCCCAGAGGCTCCAGAAACCCGGGATAGAGCAAATTCAGGACCCTGCTGAGCACAAGCTAGACCTGCCCTGGCAGAGCAAAAAAACCCACCAACAGCTGCCCTAAAATTCCCCGGCCAAGGGCTGACAGGCCATCTGCTAAGACTGACAGCCGTCCATCCAGGACTGGTCCAAACTCTGGACTCCCCCTGATGACTGCAGGGTGCCTCGCAAAGTGTTTAGCTAGGACCACCGCACTCTGTTTTATGGATTTTTTCCACTGGCTGCTTACGGAATCTTCCCACCTCAGTGGGAAGTGACCTGAGAAAGGCAGGGATGATCCTTTTCACCTTTCAGAATAGGAAAACTGAGGCTCAGAGAAGGGCAGGGACATAGTGGCCAAGCCCACACTGCGATTCAGGAGCTCAGTAAATGTCTGCCAGATGAATAAGCTCCCTGGCCCAGCTGTTGCCAAGCAGGTGCAGCACACACCAGAGAAGCTCAGGAAGGAGAACTGAGCAAGGGAGGGGGGCGCTGCTCCCGGGAGACCAAGTCACAAACAGGTCCCAAGGTACCTGGACATAGCACTCTTCCCCCCAACCCTGGCTCCACTTCTGCCACCACCCCCAGCCCATTTCTTCCTCTCTCCCTTCACTTCCTGTCATCTGCACCTTATTCTGGAGAGACGCCTCCTTGGCCAAAGACTGCTGAGGGACACTGGCCAAGCTCCTTACCATCTCTGGCCTTGCTCCAGCTGTAAAACTCTACACTGGATTAGAACAATGTAGAACCCTGGTTTCTTAACTAAGGAAATGTATTCAGAATTGGGGGTGGGGGGGACAAGATGAAATTTTTAAAAAGTATATATTTTCAGATTTCTCAGAATGGAAGAGGAGATAATTTGAAAATATCTAACAAAATTTTAAGCGCACAGACTGAGACAGCAATCCCACTCGTAAGAACTGCTACGGCTACCCATGCACACAGGCATAAGGATGTACACAGATGGATAGTCTCTGCAGCATTGTTTATAGAAGCAAGACAGGAACAACCTAAATGTCCTTCAGTAGAGGACTGCACACACAACTTTATCCATCGGGGGAATACCACATGATCACGAAAAAAGGAGGCCACGAACTTGGGTGCACCCATAAAGAATAACCTACTACAGAGACTGGCATGAAAAACACAAGGTACAAAACAGGACGAAGAGAATATGCTACCTTTTATATCATAAAAGGGATGTTAACTGACATAGCTGCCTGTGTGTATACAGAGTTTTCTGGAAGAAAACATCAAAACTGTTCACACTTATCTCTGGAGACTAGGAGCCTAGTTCAAAGAGTAATTTTTTCATTGGGTATTTTTTTTTTAAACCAAGTTTGATATTTTTAACTACATAGATGTACTGCTTTTTCAATAAAAATATTTTTATGTAAAAAACAGCTCAAGCAAAATGCACACAGAGAGCCGCCCCACAGACCTCAGGAATCAGATACTCCGGGGGCAGGGTCTAGGCACCATTTTAAGTCTCCTCAGTGGCTGCTGGTCTAGCCTTATAGAAAAGGCTATCAGCTTCTGAGGACAGATTGAGGCAGCATTCTGGGATGGGAGAAAGTGTCATGGAAGACTCTGATGAAACACTTGACCTTGAGGTACAGGAAGGATTTGAAGAAGGTTTTGAATGTTGAACAGCCAGAGCTGGGAGGAGAGGGTGCCCCCCAGGAAGAGGTGGGAAATGAGTCCCTCCATGTGAGATCCTAGCAAATCCCTTCTCCCCTGGGTTTCCGCCATACTCACGGGATGTGAAGGGGCTGGGTCAGAGTCCTTTCCAGTCCTGACAGCCTAGGATCCACCTTTATTTCATCTCATTTAATATTAAAGGAGGTAGGGAGGGTCCCCAGCCCAGCACATGGCCCTAGGGTTCCACACCTGTGCAGACTGTAATCAAATATTCCTGTTTCATGGCTGCAGAAAATTCGGGCCAGGACCTCATCAGGTATAGCAGCTCTGGGGCAACTGCCCCTGGGGAGAAGAAGCAGATGGCCTTCTGCTGAGATGACCTTCCTCACCTTCTTGTTAATAATTAAATCATTACTGGAGCTCTCTTTTGTCACTTTGAAAATGCAGTTTTCAGAAACTTGCCAGTGAGGTCTGCTTTACAACGATGCTCCAGGCTGAGGGCTCACAGGCCACAACCATCTAGCCTCTAGATCTAAGACCCCATCTGCAGAAAAAGGGCCCATGATGGGGATCAGGAGACTGTGGGCTCCGGGAAGGCAAAATCAAGTCTCTTTTGCCTGCAACTGCATCCCAAGGGCCAGCCCACTGCCTAGCACACAGTAGGCATTTAATAAATACTTGTTGAATAAATGAGCAGCTTAGCCAATGAATCCAAGTAACCAATCCTTTCTAGCACTGAACTTCAGTTTCCCATTCCAGAAAATGAGGATGTCAAGACCTCCCAGGGTTGCATAAGGATCAATTGAGATTAACTGCTCTGCAATCAAAAATAGGCTAAACAAATATGAAGGATTCTGAACCAACGTGCTAAAGACAAAACAAAACGAATGAATGAGTATACATGAGAATGAACAAATTTATGAGAAAGCACTTAGAGTAACAGTAAAGCATTAATCAAATGAATCACTACAACTGAAAGGACAGCACAGGTCAGTCTGGCTCACTGTTCTAATGTCCAAAGAGTATTTCACAAGCTGTTCCAAACAAGCACATAAGTCCGGATTTTAGTGTGAAAAACATGGTTACTATTACAATCGTACCCTGCATACAGTGCTCAAAGTACTTGTCCAAGTAGACCGGCATATGTTCCTCAGGGTGTTTACTGCAAGCAAGGGAGGAGAGGGGGTGAGGGAAGCATGGAGGCTGTGCCCCCTGCCCAAGGCCAAGCTGGGGTAGTGGGTGTGTGCTGCACCTGGAGGGGAGAATGACTGGCTGGGCAACCTTGGCCAAGCCATCCATTTCTGTTTCCCATGGGCATCCCTGGCTGCAGCCTTGGAAATTGGAACTGGGCTCCCTTGCCTGGCTCAGCCTCTCTTGTGTTGAGCACCTTGGAACAAGTCCCTTCCTGCCTCTGTGGGTGACTGATTCCTCCAGCTGGGCAGGGAACACCCTCTCTGGTGGCGGCTGGCTGGCTGCGAATTCAATGGCCCCTGCTGTGGACATGGGACGTGCCCACTGCTGGACTAGACATAGTGCAACACAACTAGGAAGGCTTCTTGCTGTCCAGCTGTAAAATTGCTGGTGTAGAAGTTCCTCCCTCCCTCAACCCTCCCACCTGTCTTCAGAAAGCAGGGGATGGGGGCTTTAAGGGATGTATTCATGTGCTCCCAATTCAAGGGGCAAGCAGGTTCAGCTCCCTGGAGTCCTAAGAGCAGCAGTTCCCTTTTTAAGCAGCAGAGCTTAACTGGGGGAAGAGCCAGGGTTTGGAGTCAGCCAGCCTTGGGTCTGAGTCATAGTCCCCTTATTTGTAAATTGGAGATGGTAAGTCCCCCTGCCTTGGGCTTGTTTAAGGATTTCACTAGTGTCCATGGAGCCCCTGGCACAGAGCCTGGCATACAGCAGGTACACAAGAATGTGCTCAGACTGTTACTTCCAGCCCCCAATAGCACCACCTAAAGTCTTTCCCTCTGTTCTATCAGGTCCCCAGCTGGCCTCACAGGCCTGAGCAGCCTTGGTACAGCATTCTCCGCTACCCAGACTGGCCCTTCCCACTACCATGGGCCCTATCCAAACCTCACTCTCTTCTCTCATCTGGATGTTAAAAGCCTCCTCTCCCTGTCATCATTCTTATTCATTCCAAATTCACTCAGCTGGATTGATCTTCCTGAACAAATCCTTCACTTGTGCTGTAAAACCTTCCATGGCTCCCCAAAGCCTCAGCTTTTCAGTTGGTGTTCCACACTGTCTGCAACCTCCTGGTCCCACCCAGATTTTCCATCCAGAGCCCTGACGCATCAGCAAAACTAGTCTACTTCCCATTTCCCTAAATGCATGCTTACCTACCTACCTCCCTGGAATGTTAGCCTCACCCTCTGCCTAGGGGAATCCACCCCCCTGGAGAAGGTGTTTGTTTCCTCTGGCTGCAGGCTCACTTCTTTCTCAGACAATGCTGCTCCTCAGCAGAGGCTTAATTACATACTGTCACCCACTCTCTCAAAATTGTGGGTCTTGTCTCCCTCTTCAGACCCTAAGTTCCCAGGGCAGAGGCCCTGTCTGTCTCTTCTTCCCTGTTCTCCCAGAGCTTGGCCCAGGGCTGGGAGGGCAGCTCCCGGTCAGAAAGTGTTTTCCAAGCCCAGTTCAGCTCCAGGCTGAGTCCACACCAACTCTGACCACTTGGAACCACCTCTTGTGCCCTTGTCCTTTTGGAAAACTGTTCAGTGGCCAAACCAGGACTCTGTGCTCCCATTTTTTTCTCCAGCTGGTGATCCAGGCCAGCAGCATAGAGAAGTGTGTGGGTGGGGCGGGGGAGGGGGAGGCCTGGGCAGAGGGCAGGGCTATGGTTCTAATCTAGCCCTGGCATGGCTTTGCTCTGGGATCCCAGGCACGCCCCTCCCCTCCTCTGGGCCTGCTGCCTTGCTGTGAAACAAGAAGCAATCATCTTTTAGCTCTAGAATTCAGATTTTATTTGTCTTTGAGGTAGCCTTGGTTCCCAGGAGTGGGTGGGTGAGGACCAGGCTGATTCTGACACAGGCTGAGTGAGGAGCGGCAGCCACAGCCAGGACTGGGAACCTGGGAACCTGAGAGACACGCACACACCCCCTCATCAACCTCGTTAAGTTCCCGTTGATGGCTGGACTTCATCTTGCCCAGGTGTTCAGCTCCCCAGCCCTCGCCCTGGCCAGGTCTGACAGTCTCTGCCAGGGCTCAGTAAAGAGGGTAACTTGTTTCTGGAAACAACCAATCCTGCTCGAAGCAGAGACAATGCAGATAACTGCTATTTCTTAAGGGGACTTTACTGTGAGTTCTTCCAGCCCAGTTTGATAGCAGAGAAAACTGAGGCTGAGAGTTTACCAGTCCACGGTGGGCACAAGTCAGGCTGTGTGGTTCAGCTTTTCCCAGAATGTAGCCTATGGGCTTTTGGAACCAGAATCCTCCAGAGGGCTTGTTTAAAAAGTTGATTCCTATCCCCCAAAAGTTGATTCTTTGGAGGTGGAGCTCAGAATTCTGAATTTTACAGCTGAGAATCCAGAATTTTATAGAAGAGGAAAGTGAAGCAGAGGGCTGAAGCAATCTGCCATTTCAGCAAGAATGGACCTGGGACTGAATTCATAGTCTGACTCAGTCGGCAACCACAGACCTCCTGGAGGTGGCATTTGACAACGTGGGCTGGGCAATAAGCATTCAATGCAGCTGTGCTTCTTGGGGAGTGAAAAACAGATGGGGAGCCAGTGCAGCAGCCTTTCCCCCAAGAGCCCAGGGACACACATTCCTGAGCCCATCTGAACTTGTGGCCTGAAAGCCTGTGGTGCATGGAGGCTACAGCCAGGTCTCCCAGGGGCCCTCAGGGTGTGTCTGGATGCTACTCAGAATGAGAAAGCTGAGTAAGGGAGGTGATGATTCAGTCCCACCCAATCTCAAGCTAACCCCATTTAAAACTGAGATGAGATCAGAGGCTGGGGAAATGTCAAGCAAATCCTCCTTGCAGAACAGATGACAGACCCAGAGAAGGCGGCCTGAGGTAGTATGCTACCAGGCAGAAGCAGTAAACTTGGAGAAAATCTGTGGGTGAAAAAAGTCAAGAGGCCTGGGCTCTAAGCTCCCCTAACACTACCTTGCTGTAGGTCCCTGCCATCTCTGCGCCCCCATTCTTCATTCACCTGGGAAATGTGAAGAATTACACTGGCTTTTGACTTCCTCCCCGGACTGCAGTGAGGAACAATGGTCAGGAAGGAGCCAGGCAGGCAGATTACACAATGCCCCCACACAGCACGTGAGAGATTAGAGGGTTACTCCTATTGTTCATTACAACAGTCAGAAGGTACTTTCCTTATTACCTAAACTCCAAACACAGGAGGTATGGGGGAGAGGTTGGGCCTCTGTCTTGTTCCCAACAAAAAGTGACCCAGACATTATTAGGAGGGGAAAGTTCATATTTATTAAGTGCCTACTCTATACCAGGTATTTTTAATAAATATATTCTCACTTAATCCTCACCAAAATCCTACAGTGTAAATATGATTAATTTGCATTTCCAGATGAGGAAACTAAAGCTCAAAGGAAGCAATTTGCCCAAGAATACAAAGGCAGCGTGTGATGGAGACAATTAAAGCCAGATGCTTTACTAATCTCCAGAACAGTTTGTTTAAATTAAGGGGGATCTGCTCCTTCAAGGCTTGGTAAAATTAAGCCTTTGCTATTTTCACACCACCAAAGAAAGATGAGCTTGGAGAGGCCCAGGTTTTCAGACATGCACTCTTGGTCTGGTACTCTGAACTGAAAACCTTTTATGTTGTATACATACAACACATCCAAATCACCGGGCCTCATTCATCTCCGATTCCCACAGTCCCGAGTCAGGCACACAGTAGGGCTCAGTAAACATCTGATGAATTGAAGACAAAGGAAAGGCCACTGGAGCCAGAGGTCAGGCCCTTACCCAAAGAAGACCCAGAGCACAGAGCCAGGAGGAGGCTGGCCTAGGATCTGGGTTACTGAATTCTGAGCTAGTCTATTTCCCAAGATGGCACAGAGGCCCCAAACTGTGAGGATTTCAAAATAACTTAAAAGACTTAATTTAAGCTGAAGTATTTACAAACAGGCAGTGGGGTGCAGCACCTGGGTCACTGGCATACCTTGTAGGAGGGTAAGCCTAGGCCTGCCCACTCTCAGGCTGGGCCATGGGCTCTGCTGCAGTCTCCAGCAGTGGCCCCCCACACCTTCCTCAACTATCAGACCTTTTGGCCAAAGCCTCAGCCCTTGCCCCAGCCTCCCACCACAGTCTCTCCCAGCTTCGTCCAGTTCCATAGTACTCTCTACAGGCTGAGCTGTCCCAAAGACCAGCTCTGCTGGGGCCACTTCTCCCCTCGAACAGCTTCAGCACTCTCCAAATTCAGACTGCTCTACCCTCCAAGACATGGCTGCAGCTAACGTGTCCAACTCTATTTCCAGGTACTCTTCTTCAGGTTTATTCACTATTTCTGTTACATACCTGTTGTCCTGGCCTCTGTGTCTTTGTTCACACAGTTCCAAGGGCCTGGAAAGCCATTCCCATTCCCTCATCTCTGCTGTCCAAATTCTATACAATATCCCAGCCCAGCTCAAACACCATCTCCTCCTGGCAGTCTTTCTGATCCCAGACAGGGCCTCTCTCTTATTAAACCCCCTAGTATGGCATCAACATCCATCTGCAGCATTCAGCACATTCTCCTCCTTAATTTTGTGATCAAGCATACCATTAACAGGTGAGATGAGACCCAGGTAGAAATAGACGTTTTTCAGTTAACCTAGAATCCTCAAATGTCAGAGCTGGAGGGTCCCAAGAGACCATGGCATCCAACTCTCATTTTCAGATGGAAAAAGAGGCCCAGAGTGAGGAAGACACTTATCTGAAGTCACACAGCATCTCAGTATGAGCCAGGAATAGAATCTCGGCATTCTGCTTCACAGAATTTCTTTAGGGAATTTCTTTCGATTAGTTTCAGGACAAGGACTATTATTTCCATTTCACAGATGAGGAAGCTGAAGCCCAGGGGGAAGTGACTTCCTTGTGAGCGAGAATGGGGGGACCTAATCGTCTCCTTCCAGGCCAATAACTAT
Organism: Bradypus variegatus; assembly: GCA_004027775.1. Taxonomy (NCBI): domain Eukaryota; kingdom Metazoa; phylum Chordata; class Mammalia; order Pilosa; family Bradypodidae; genus Bradypus; species Bradypus variegatus. Next base: position 12,402 of record PVKY010001432.1, read on the forward strand.
GCTCTTCCTCCTCCCACTCCAAGTCATCCATATAATGTACTGAGCATGTGTATGGGGCACACAGTAAAAGGCCGATGGGTGCTAGAGATTGTCATTATATTCCAGCGGGCAGGTGAAGCCAGCCTGACAATGTCCTCTTCAGAGCAGTAGATACTTGTCCTCTAGGCCTCAGTCTCCTCATCCGTAAGACAACGGGCTCATTTCCTTCTTCCAAGAACTGAGACATGCTAAGCTCCTTGACAGCAGACCCCAGCTGTCTGTGGAGCCCTCTCAGCTGGGGCCTTTTGTTCCCTGACTCAATGGGAAAGCAGGAAAAGCAGCCTGTGCTCACAACTGCAAACGGATTGACTTATTCCCTACATACCAGGCCAGGCAGGGCCCACCTTCAAAACAAAGAGGGAGACTATGGAACATGGAAAATTCAACAGTCTCCCAGCACTGGGTACACCTGCCTATTTTTATAAACTTGACAAAAAGGAACATAAATGAGGGACAGCCAGCTCTCTCCTCTATGGGAAGGGCAAGCTCTGCCACAAACTAGCTGTGTTCCCTCGGGTAAGGTACTTTCCCTCTCTGGGGCTCAGTTTAAGACAGGCTGACAGTTCATAAGCATATGTACAAGAGATTACATTTACTCTTCATGACAACCCTGTGAAACCGGCACAATCATTCCCTTTTTTACAAATGGGGACGCTGAGGCTTGGAGGAGAGGTGTTCACTCAAACTCATGTAGCCTGAAGCTGGCAACCAAGGTCCCAGACGTCTTAGACCTCTAAACCTGCCTCAGGTGGTCAGAATAAAAACAACTGCTCCACCCACCCACGCCCTCCCCCATCCTGAATGGAGATCAGTAAGACCAAGGCAGCACACAGAACCTTTGGTCATCTGTCACTCTGGTGGCCTGCAAAGTTCTGGCCACAAACCCCATAGCCCAGCTGCCTAGAAGGCCGCACCCCCTCTGCAAAATTTCATTACTCAAGTTGGCAAGAACACACCCTCCACCCCCAGCCCGGTCTAAATAAACACCCAAGTGATATCACATCCTGCCGGCTCCAAAATAGCTTAGGCCTGCCCACAAGCAATCACAAAGTGCCAGGGCATGCAGGGCCAAGCGGGCAGGAGTTCCCAGCTGTGGTACCCCCTCCCCTCACGCACACTTAAGCAACTAAAGCAAAAGCCTCAGAGCAGGAAGGCCCCCCACTCCCACCTCAGCCAGACAGCCTGGTCCCTCCCTCCCTGGCCCACTTTGTTGGGAGACCCCAGTCTCCTGCCCCAGTGCCAGCCCTTGCCCCAGCGCCAGCCCCATGGAGCCATGGCCGCGGCCAGCCTGCGGGCCGACTCCGGCCCGACCCGGACACCCCACCACTCACATTGCTTCAAGAGCTCCAGACACAAAGCCATGAGGGCCGGATGGGGTCAGAGTCCCAGGGACCGGCAAAGACAGAAAGAGGGAGAGGGAGAGACACGGGAGCAGAGAGAAGGGGAGAAAGGAGATGGGGGGCAAAGAAAGCAACAGGGACCAAGAGCCTGGGGCAAAGAGACAGGCTCAAAAGGGGGCCTTCAGTGCAAGAGACACAGAGTGGTGAGACCACCGAGACAGATGTGGATGCAGAGAGAGGGACAGAGAGAGCAAAGCAGGGGGCTGTGACCCAGAGAAATGGGGGTGCTCAGAATGCCTCAGAGAGAACAGGCATACAGCAACCTGCAGCAAACCAAGGGAAGGCAGAGAGGGGCTCTGAAGTCAGGGATATATTGGGGGTCCTCTAGGAGGAGACCCCAAGAGATCCAAAAGGTCCCAGCAGATATGGGGGATACTTAAAAGAGAAAATCCTGAGGAATAAGGGCTCAGGAGGCCAACCCCCAGGTGTTGGGGTACAAACTGAAGGGAGGATCTCCAAAGGTTGTGTGGGAAGCTTGAGGGGAGCCCTGGAGGAGCGTGAAGGGTTTCATAAGGGGTGGGGGGGCCAAAAGACCTGGAGGGGAACACTCTGCGGGGGAGCCCCGAAGAATGGAGGCGCTCTGAAAGGGAGGCTCTGAGAGGAGCGCTCTGAGCGGAGACCCCGAGATCGGGGAGCTAGGGAGGGGCTGCGGGGAAGCGCGAGCGCAGAGACAAAGAGACAGCGAGCTGCGGAGAGACAAAGCGGGAGGCGCGGGGAGACGGACGAAAGGGGCGGGCGGCCGGACAGACGGACGGAAGCGCAAGCGGGTGGGTGGGTGGACGGACGCACGGACGGACGGACGGACGGAAGGACTGGAAGGAGGGCGGGGTCAGGGACGGGCGGGGGCGGCACCCGTCTCCTCGCGGGGCCGCGGCTGCTCCGGGCGGCGTTGGGCGGGCCCCGGGCGTCCGGGCGGAGGAGGCGACAGCGGCGATGTGGACCGGACAGACGGACGGAGTGACGGGCGAACTGGCGGCAGCTGCGGCCAGCGGCGGGCACTCACCCTCCTCCCTCAGGCGGCCCGGCCAGGCCCGAGGCTCCGGTTTTGTACGCCAGAGGGGCGGGGCCTCTGGGTTAAAGCCCCGCGCCTGCCCCGCCCCACCCCGCCTCTCGCGTCAGCCGCGCGCCCGCGCGTGCGTCGCCCGGGACTCCCGGGGACGGGCTAGGGCGCGCGCAACCCGGTCGGCACGTGGCCTGTCATACGCGCGCGCAGGGCTGGCCCAGGGCGCAAGCGTGCGGGGCTTCAGTCCAGCCCACGCCCAAGCAGACGGACGCTGCTAGGGAGCGCGCGCCCACGTCGGCATGCGCATGCCTGAGGCCGGGGGCTCCGCCCCTCGAACCGCCCCGCCAAACCGGTTCCAGCTAGAACGCGACGCATGCTCGGTACGAGAGCCCAGCCGGGAAGAGATTTCCGAATAGTTCACAGCCGCGAAACCCCGCGGTAATGGGGTGAAACTGAAGCTTAGAGAAACAGCCTGAGGCTTCTTCTCATCTCTACATAGTGAAATTACCCCTTAAGTACTATCTACTCTACGTCCTAAATGGCTCTAGTTGTCCACTCCGCTCCATCCCCGCTTTGCTGCCCTCATCAGGAATCTTACTGCTAGGTTCACATCCCGGTGACCTTGGATGAGCGGCTCATGCATCCTCCCTGAGCCTTCTTTCCTCCTGGATAAAAAGAAATAACAAGCACGCCTGTGGTGTCTTGGAGGGCAGAGTGCCTAGCACCGAGCCCGGCTGGCAGACAGGGCTGCCTAAACCGATAAACCTCCATTCCGTTTCTGACTGGATCACCCCCTCGCTGCGCCCCTTCTCCCGCCCAGTTCCCCGCTTCGAGTCCTTCCTCTCAATCCTGGTCCTGCAGCTTCGTCGCAGACCTCATCTCCCCAGGCCGCACCTACAAAGTGACCCCTCTGCCATCCACGGACCCAACTCCTTTCTCCGATCTGCTTCGCTGAGTGGCCGCGGGCAAGTTCCGCCCCCTCTCTGTGCATGTTTTCCCAACTGTAAAATAGAGCATTTTAGGCATATCATAGGAGTTGTTGTAAGTACTGAAACAGATGATACAGTGTTTCCCATATCATTGTCATGATTTTTGCATAAAGGTAAAATTACAACAAAGCAGTTGAGGTTTATTGAGCCATTTTGCTGCCAGGCACTGTGGTCAGCACTTTGAAAGTATGCGTTCACTTCCTCCTACTTGGTAGTGTATCTTTAAATTGATTTACAAGTGTGGCCCTTGGTTGACCCCTGGCATTGAGATTACTGGGGCACTGATTGAAATGCAGATTCCTGGGCCCCAACCCGGGTGGTCTCAATCAGAGTTTGCATCTTGCCAAGTTTGAGAACCGCTGGACCAGGGATTTCAGCATTCTCTTCCAGTGGTGATGTGTTAGGGTCCCAAGAGACACGGAGCACCGACTGTGTACAAGGCAAGGACTAGATCCTTGCCCCAAGAGTCCCCAAGCTGGAGTGGAGACCCGGCCCCCTGCCCTGCAATCCTTGGCCTGGGCCCCAAGATTGCTCTCCTGGAGGTGTGGGGGCTTCTAAGTCTTTCCCAACTTTCCCAGTAGGGACTGTCCTGCCCCACCCCCCAGGTGGAAGATAGGGGAGTTGCGGCTGTTTCCTCTCTATGTGGTTGCATAACAATCCCTTCCCCTCGCCCTTCACTGCTTTCCTTCCCTCACACCCTACATCCACCCCACCAAGGAATCCTGTTGGCTCTACTTTCAGAACCCATCCAGGATCCAGCTTGTTATCATCATCTCTCTCACTGCCGCCCTGTGTAAGCAATCACCATGGCTCCCTGCATTACCACAGTACCCTGCTATCTGGCATCCCCGCTTCTTGATGCTTCACTGGAGGCTCCACACAGCGGCCTGAGTGTTTCATTTAACACGGAAATCAGGTCGTGCCACTCCTCTGCTCCAAATGGTTCCCCCATCTGGCTCAGAGCAAAAAGCTCAGTTCTCCAGTGGTCTGTGGTGAAGGCCCTACGTGATCTGCCCCCCACTCCCTCTGACCTCATCTCACCACCCTCTCGCCTTGCTTGCTCTGCCCCAGCCTCACTGGCCCCTTGCTCCTCCAACCCACAAGGCACCCTCCTGCCTCGGAGCCTTTGTACTGGCTGTTCCCCTGCCTGGAGAACTTCCCCCAGCATTCCCTCCCTTCAAGACTTGAAAGTCTTGGCTCAAGCATTTCTCTGTCAACATTACTCATGACGTGGTTTACACTGCAACAGCCCTTCCCTCACCCTGCCAGCATTTCCAATACCCCTTACCCTGCACTATTTTTTTCATAGTATTTAAAACTTTCCAATAAACCATATGCTTAATTACATTACTTACATTTATTATTTTATCTGCTCCCCGCTACCTTCCACCCCCCCACACACTACCCCCCCCCAATAGAATGTAAGCTCCATGGAGACAAGGGTTCCAGCTGTTTTGTTCACCGAGGTCTCCCTGGTGTGTACATCGTGGCTTGTGACCAGTGAACATCTACTAAACGAATGGGCTTGCCTGACAGCGAGATGCATGACCTTCACCACCACACCATATGGCCTCGTTCTATTTTAAGCACCTTAGTCTCTCCTCCTTTGGGGTGAATTTTCTGTCCTGCGGGTGTTAAGGAGTGCCCCATCTTGCCAATTCTGGTGTTTGAGGCCTGCCCACCAGTCCTAAGTGCCCACTACTATTTCTCCCAGAAGGCTAGGTGGGACTGCTTAAAATCGAGACTCAGAAGAGTCACGAACCTTGTGCTGAGCATACAGCAGGCACTCGATGGACCAGGAACATCTTGGTCCAAAGGCTTGGTGGAGCCCAGGGAGGAAGCCTGCCCTCTGCCCTGTGCCCTCTGTAAGGAGGTGCCCATTTCAGCAGGAGGGAATGTGGGCTCCACATCACCCACTCCTTGATCCTCCCGCTTCTTGCCATCCCCAGGCCCCTGCCCAGGCCTCACTGTCCTTTGCTTGGACCACTGTACTAGCTTCTGAGTGGCCTCCCTGCATCCAATCCATCCTGCCCATGTTGCCAGATGATTCTCCCTGAAACTCCTGTGACATGCCGTACCTCTTCCAGGACCTTGGATGGCCCCCACCCCCAGCCCCACAGGATAAAGGGGAACTCCAGGCTGGGCAACTCAGTTCCTTGACCTAATAGCTGGGTGACCTTGACCAAGTCACTCACTGTCTCTAGGCTGCCGTTTCTTTGTAAAATGGAAGTGGGTTTGTGCATGTGTGTGTGCTGGAAAGAACTGAGTTACATCAGGAATGGCAAATATGTTTAACCATCCCTGCCATGGCAGACACTGCTAATCAATGCCTGGGGGAGGGGAAGGGGAGACAAGGAAGAGAGAGGGAGAGCAGTACGAGGGTCTTGGATGGTCACAGATGGGAGATGCACTTGGGGGCTCCCAAATCCATGCTCTTACAACAAATGTAGAATCTGAGGTCCAGAGAGGGGTAGACACCCACCCAGAGTGACACAGAGCTGAAACGAGAACTCAGGGCCACCAAGCAAGGAGCAAGTGTGCTTCCCAGGCCCAGAACCTACTCCAGCTCAGCCTCAACCTCAAGTACTGCCAAGAATACATTTCTGTGTATGTGTGTGTACGCAGGTGTGCGCAGGTACAGCAAATGTGGTTGGCAGGAGTGGGGGTGCCACTCAGTAGCCCCCTCCCCAACCATCATGCTTGCTGAGTCCCCTGGATGATGTCACAGTCTGAATCAGAGGGGGTGTGAGAGACCCAGAAATGGAGGACGGGAGGGTGGAGGGGAGGGCCAGAAACTGAGAGGGAAGAAAGGGAGAGAAAATAGGGGAGAGAAACAGGACTGAGGGAGGCTAACAGACAGCCAAGATGGTGGGGAGAGAGAGAGAGAAGAAAGAGGGAGAAGAAAGGGAGGGGAAGCTGGAAGAAAGGGATGGAGGATGGGAGAATGAACACGAATGAGGGATGGGTA
>PVKY010001432.1:18900-32220 GCA_004027775.1 Bradypus variegatus
CCCACAACCACTCCACTCAGAGGGCTGGCCCCTGCCCGGCTCTCGCTGCCTCCAGAACCGCCTCTCACCCACCTCTATGCACTGCCTGCTCCTGCAAGAGGGTCCATGTGCTCCTGTGCGAGTGACAAAGAGCTTTCATGCCCTCAAGCGACTGGGGGTCTCGGAACAGCCTTGGGGGAGGGGCAGGGCTCACTCCACAGAGACAGCGGCTGAGGAGGAGGGGCAGCCCTCTGAGCGGGGCGACCCTGCAGGGAGGCAGTGGCTGAGCGGGGTGTGCCTGTGTGTTGTATGTCTGTGTGGAGGGCGGAGGTTACGGCAGGGCCGCAGGCACGGTATGCGAGGATGCCACCTAGGTGGAGGGCGGGGGCGTGCTTTTCACAACACAGACCTAAGTGAATTATATAATTATTACAACAAATCTCTGGCAGATGGCAGTAAAGAACCCTGTTCTAATAAAAATTGTGCACCAAGACTGCTTTTCAACAGATGGCAGTTAAGCGTTGTAAGGAGGGGCACCCTTTCCTAACGCAGCCTGGAGGTCCCCAGTGGACCAGCTGCAGCTCTGGGCACAGGCTGGGCAAGCTGGTGGCTTAGATTTCCCTGAGAGGTAGGTGAGTTTACCTGCTGAGAGTGAGGGGATCAGAGATTTGAGATGAGTACATTTGTAAGTGGTCACTGTGGAGACTGGATCAAAGGCTGACCGGGGATACTCGTGGGGCCCCTTGAGGGCTGAGGAGAGAATTTTTTTGGTGGCCCCAATCTGCTAGAGGCACAAGTTCCTTTCACGTGAGGAGGTGGCATGAGCCTTGAAGGAGATAGACATGGGCGTGAGTGCCTGTGCAGGTGTATGTAGACACTAGGGGACATGTTCACATAGGAGAATATCTGTGTTCATGTGTTCTTTTATATACGTCTCTAAGTAGGTGCATTTGTACACACATCTGGGTATATGTGAGACGTTGCTATACAATACTCTCTGGAGGGACTTGGTCTGGGCTGAGACTCCCACACGCTGAATATAACTGGAGCCCAGCTCCTCACATTTAAAGCCAGATGATGGATCATTCTGTGGGGTGGCTGGCTGTGGGTGCCGTGGGAGTGGGCTGTGACAGGCTGAATTATTGGCCTCAATTCTCAGTCTCTCCCTGTATTCATGCCCTTTGCTATGAAACTACTGTTTCTCCTACAAAAGGTAGAGTGTATTTCCCTGGACCCTGACTTTGAACTTAGTCATATGACTTGCTTTGGACAACTGGATGTTAGCAGATGTGACAAAAGCAGGTACTTGAAAAGTGCTTCCACACAGTGGGGCTTGCCCTCTTGAACTTCTGCCACCATCATGAGGAAAACATGCCTTGGCTAGATCACCGATCCCAAGAGGACCCTTTGGCCCCAGAAGGAGGCTATATAACACACAGAGCCAAGCCACCCCAGCCGACCTGCCAACTCACGGATGAGAAAAATGCTTATTATTGTGTGCCACCGAAAGTATGTACTTGTTTGTTATGCAACATTACTGTGTTAGAAGTTGACTGACAGAGAAATTGATACTGAGAGAGAGAGGAGTCTTGGTTTCAACAAAAAACATAAAATATTTGGCACTGGCTCTGGGACCAAGTGGGAAGCAGTGAGTAAACTACTGCAGGAAGCTTGAAAAAGGGCGACCATGTTACGTAGAGACAAAACTGTCACCTACAGTAACTTGAAGAAAGCAAATGGATCTGGGCGAGATAGTTTCCAAGCAGAATGTTGAAAACAAGAGTCAGCTCCTTTTAGCTGCATCTGATAAGGACTTACAAGAAAGAGAGGAACATATAAAAGAAGTAGCCAGTTTGTAGGGAGTGTTTAGAAGGAATACAGAGAGCTTTCTGTGTTGGAACTTTTGGAAGATCCCTTATCTCCAGCCTTCCCATCCAGTAAAAAATTTTCAAATTAAAATACAGCCTGGGGACAAAGCTCAAACCAAGGTCATAGCCAGTTAAGATTCAGCATGGGAGACCACATCAAATCAAGGATGTGGTGACACATTTTATTTACATTATAAAAATAATAAGGTGCCATCTAGTAGATTCTCTCAGCCAGTCAAAAGGACTTCCAGAGCACTTAGGGGCATAGTCCCACCAAAGCCTGATGTATCCAAAGTGGACAAAATTAAGTCTAGAGGAAGAGGCCTGTCTCAAAGTAAAAAGACATCTGGATCCCAAACTTTCTTCTGGCAGGAAGCAGGCTCGGAAAGGTGTTTGACTGCCCAAAGGGCATATTCTCCAACACCCTCTTTAGAAGTGGCCAAATTGGCTGTAGGAAAAGGAAGATCTTTGAGAGAACAGAGCCAAGAGCTGGGAGAACAGTGGTTTGGGCAATCAACCCTGGGGAGTAGAGCTTGGGCCTAATCAAGGGACATTGCACATCCCAGAGTATTTGCCCAACATTTACCCAGAAGGACTTCAGAATTGCCACAAATCAATATTTGTGAATAGAATCTCTATTCTCCCCTCTTCATGAATGGGACTGTGAATTGTAGTTATCTTGTACCTATTTCACTAATGGATGCTGGTTTGTGTGTGGAATGCAGGGGAGACAGCCTGTCTCTCAATCAACAGGAGCTGCATTTAGATTTGACATGGATTAAAAGATCAAGATGCCACTATTGGACAAACTTTTGGGGGGTCTTGATGATAAGCATATTTTATATGAGGGAGGGATGTAAAAAATGTGGTCAAGAAAATGTATTACAGAATACTGAATTATTGACCCTGATTGTTCCCCCCTCCTCCCTGTATCCATACCTTTTGCCATATAAGTACAGTCTGTTACACAACAGTGGGAAGAACTTCTCCATCCCTTGTCTTCAAGCTCAACCATGTAACTTGGCTTTAGTCAATAGGAAGTTAGCAGATGTTGTATAAGCAGGGGGCCCTGAAATGGGCTTGTTTAGCTCGGCTTGCTCTCTTGTGCTTCTGCCATCAGCACGAGAAGAATATGCCCTGACTAGGCCACTAATCCCAGGAGGACAATTTGGTTTTAGGGAGGAGGATGAGAGACATGTGAAGCAGAGCTGCCCCAAACTTGGAAGCAAGAATTTTTGTATTACACTGATTGGGTGGTGGTTTGTAATGCAGCATTATTGTGGCAATAACTGTCCAATACAGGGATTCAAACTATTCTGGGGCATGTTGCCCATCATCTATCTTTAGCCCCTACATGAGTGATTGGCGTTGGGGGAGACTGGTGAATGAGGGTTTATTTGAAGAGAATTGCTGAATCAGGCCTAGAGAACTTCTCATGGAGCATGAGGATGTGAAGAATCTGGTCCTTCACCTGAGGTTCCCATGGAACTGGAGCAGAGTGGCTCCCTGAGTTTGGAGGCTTCAATCTCTATTTGGAGACCTCTAACATGGAGAAGCTGGCAGGGCTACCCATCCCAGCAGGTCCAGAAGGAAGGCTTTAGCGGACCAGCCCATAATTTCAAGGCTCAGTGAGGCAAAGGCCCTTGTTTTCACACAGGTTAAGTACAAGCCAAGGAAGAAAGAAGGCTTTGAGTTTTCTTCAGAGGATTCTGTCCAGAGCCAGGGCCCCTGGCAAAAAGAGGCTGAGTGGGGTGGGGGACTGGCAGAGGGAGAAGCGAGGGTGGGGTGGGGTGGTGGAATTTGAAGTAGTAGGCTGGAGGGGATGGCCCACACCAGGAAACAAGACACCAGGAGGGACCTGCAGGGTGGGAGAACCCCCAAAAGCACTGCAGAGTCCTGATGCCAGACAATGCCTGCACCGGCTACCTTCTTCTCCTACCTGGAGGAACCAGAAACTGCTGGTAAGCAAGGAACAGAGAAGAAGTGGAGCCTGCCCAGCTCCCCACTGTGGGCTTCTGGCCCAAGTCCAAACTTAGCTGCAGGAGGATGAGACTTAGGGAGAATGATTTGGAAGTTTTGAAATTAGAACAGAATGTACTCAATACCTGAACATGAGACTATTTGTGACTAGAAAAGCTCAAGGAGCTGCACCAGGGACAGAACAGAAAGATTAGAGTGAGTTTAAAAGAAAATAGAACAAATGAAGTAGTTTCTTGCTGTGCCCCCTGCAAAGACCAGTTTATTTGGTCAGTAAGCCAGCTAACTGTGTATAGAATATCTATGGGATTCAGGTTCATTTCTTTACATCAAACACCCAGTGAGCTCGTTAAACAGTCATCTCTCTTCCTACAACAATCCAGTCCCAATTGCCTGTATCACTTTGGTTGCCAGGAAGCTCAAAGCCAACTCAGAGAACCAGTATTAATAGTGAGGACTTGTCAAACTCCTAACCTGTGGAAGGCCCTGGCTAAACTCTCCATACAGTCTTCCTTTACCTCAAGAGTGCTTGGGTCCAGCTAAATCCCTCAATTTATAGATGGGGAAAGTGAGGCTCAGAGAAGAAAGCAAGCAGCCAGAGTAAGCCCAAAGCTCCCTCTACTAAACTGAAAATTGTGCTATGTTTTTCCTTGGCCTTGATTTTCTGTTTACTATTTTATGGCTTGCTCAGTGATGCAAGGTCCCTTTTTGCCTCTGATCAAGGGTATGTTATCTTCAGAGGATTTAGATCAAGAATCAGGAAAGGAAGGATATCCCTGATTTTGGGTATGTATGAAACCTGCAAACTCTTCTTTTTGAGAAGGTTCAATGCAAATCCAGTCCTCTCCCTGCAGGCTCTGCTATCTTGCAGGTTCCACCCCTCCCCGCAGGTTTGGCTACCTGAACTAAAGCAAGAAGGTAGGGAGGGCTTCAGGAAACCCTGCCCACCAGCAGGCGGCTGTTCTAAGTAGCAAGGGATAATAAACAAGCCAGGGAGCTTGATCAGCTCAGGGAAATGAGGGGCAACCAAGAACCCACAATCTCCACCTTTCTCCAAACTCCCAGTGGTGGCATCTGACTCTACAACCCCATTTGAGCTCCAGTTCGCCAGTTGCTCTGCAGTTCAGCCCCAAGGCCTCCAGCTTTTGCTCCCACCCATCCTTCTACTCTTGGCCAGCCCACCATGGATTACTCCCCATCATTCCCCCAGGCAGGTCCCTGGGGTCCCCTTGCAGAAACTCCCTGACCCCATTGCTGGACTCACTCGGAAGCGTGCGGCTGTTGCTGAGGCTGCCGGTGCTGGGTGGTGGGGAGAGGGACTGCAGGGAGACACTGTCCTCCTCCTGCGAGCAGCCCGCCTGGATGGCGCGCAGGTAGCTGTGGCTGCGGGAGCGGAAGTAGCTGGGCAGCGGCAGTTCAAGAGCCTCTGCCACTGCCGACTCCGCTTCGCTGCAAGCTGACTCGCAGGCTGCCTCATACTGGTCACTCAGATCTGCCTCCCGTACCTGTCCGGGCAAAGGCAGGTGTCAGGGGCCAGCTTTGCCTGCCCTGAAGGGAAGGGGTCCCTTGTGGTTGGCTCAGCTGCAGGGCATGTCGAGTCTGTAGATTATCACTTCTGCTCCCTCCCCCAGCTTATGGAATGGGCAGATGGAGCCCTTAAATAATAAACAGCCTTGGCTGTAGGATCTTGGGAAAGTCATCTCACCTGTCTGGACCTCAATTTTCCCATCTCTACAATGGGAGAGGAAGTTGGAATGTTACAGGATGTTAACTAGATTATGTATTGCTGTACATACGGATCTATTGATAATATATTTTGACATCACATCTGAGTTCAGCAGGAAAGAGGGAGGTGATAGTTAATAATGTCTGCCTTGAATGTTGGCATAGGGGTGGCAGCAGGTGTGCTGATATTTACCATCTTATGGTCCAGTCCCTTCATTTTACAAGTGAAGAAACTGAGGGCCAGTGAGAAGACACTTGGCCAGGGGCACCCGTGAGGGAGTGATGGAACCAGCACTATCAATGTGTATTTTTAAGAAAGAGGACTCTAGCACTGGGATACAGGATGTTGGTGAGCGAGTCTAGAATGGAAGCTGGAGGCCAGATATGAATCTGATGCAACAGTCTGGTGAGAGAAGATAAGACTAGAATGAGGGTTGTGACAGTGAGGATTGATTAGTGATGCCTACCGCTGGCAGTATAGAGAATGGTGGTATGTATGCTATTTGCCGTCTTGCATCTAGTTCAACCTCATCCAGATGGTTTCTAAGTATCTCCCCAGAGATTACCATCTAGGAGCCTCCAAATCTGCATCAGGAGGTGTAAGCAGGGGTCTGACTGCTTCTCTCTGTCTCACTCCTCACCATACATACACTCTCTGAGGGTTCTGGAAGGGCCCATCTGACCCATGCCTCAGTCTATGTTGGTAACTGGGAACCACAGCTTGTAATCTGGGGAATCAGCTGGCTAAAGATGGACACTGGGTGGAGGGCCTGGGGGGAGACCTGAGCTGGTGGGTGTCTGTGTGGGGTGGGGGGAGTGGCACAAATGGGCTGAGCACCATGTAGGGAAAAAGACGGAGCCAGTCATGGGGGTCAGCTCTGCCCCTGACATAGCTATGAAGCCATGATTGTCCTCTCCGAGCCAGCTTTTCCTCTTCTAAATGAAATGGAATGTCTGTGTACTCGGTAAAATAACTAGATGGCTTGTTGGGAAAGGTCTAAATCTGTGCAGTCCAAGATGGTAGCTACTTAGCCACAAGCAGCTATTTGGGTTTGAATTAAAATTCTGTTCCTCAGTCACACCAGCTGCATTTCACTTGCTCACTTAACCACATGTGACTGTGGCTGCCCTACTGGATGGAGAAGATTATAGAACATTTCCATCATTGCAGAAAGTTCTATTGGGCAGCACTGAGAAATTAAAAAGATAGTCTCTGTGGCATACCCAAAATTCAGTTGGGGGGAAGCATTCAAGAGAGAGGTGTTTATCCTCCACAGCTGGAATCTGCAGCCTATCGAGGAGCCTTTGTGACTGCCAGAGGAGATGAGGCCTTGCTTTGGGATGGCACTGCTCCATCACTGCCTCACAATATGAACTGGGGCAAGTCACTCTGGGCCTTACTTTCCTCACCCAGAAAGTGGGGCTGACAATTACATGGAACTTTGAATAGGAAGTGAGATATGGTAGGTTAGTGTAGGTTAGAGTGAGATAGTGACACGTCCCAAAGTAATTTGGGCAGAGAATAAGAATATATTTACAGGGCCCCCTTGAGGAGCTAGGGGAAAGTGCAGAAGTGTTGAACTTCCTCACCTGGACTGATGCTGGTGTTGTCACAAACATTGGGACTGGTGGTTTGATGTGCTGAGCCCTCTATCATGGGACTTGCCCTTATGAAGCTCATTACTGCAAAGGAGAAGCTAAACTTGCATATAATTGAAGAGTCTCCCCCTGAGTACCTATTTGTTGCTCGGATGTGGCCCCCTCTTTCTAGCTAAGCCACCTCAGCAGGTGAACTTACTGCCCTCCCCGCTACGTGCTACCTGACTCCCAGGGGTGTAAATCTCCCTGGCAATGCAGGATATGACTCCCAGGGATGAATCTGAACCTGGCATCGTGGGATTGAGAATATCTTCTTGACCAAAAGGGGGATGCAAAATGAAACGATATAAAGTTTCAATGGCTGAGAGATTTCAAAAGGAGTCGAGAGGTCACTCTGGTGGACATTCTTATGCACTATACAGATAACACCTCTTAGGTTTTAATGTATTGGAATAGCTAGAAGTAAATACCTGAAACTATCAAACTCCAACCCAATAGTCTGGACTCCTGAAGATGATTGTATAACAATGTAGATTACAAGGGGTGACAGTATGATTGTGAAAACCTTGTGGATCACACTCCCTTTATCTAGTGTATGGATGGATAAGTAGAAAAATGGGGACAAATACTAAATGAAAAATAGGGTGAGATGGGGGGGAGATGATTTGGGTGTTCTTTTTTACTTTTATTTTTTATTCTTATTTTGATTCTTTCTGATGTAAGGAAAATATTCAGAAATAGATTAGGGTAATGAATGCATAACTATATGATGGTACTGTGAACAGTTGATTGTATGATTGGATGACTGTATGCTATGTGAATATATTTCAATAAAACTGAATTTAATTAAAAAAAAGTGGGGCTAATTAATTTCATAGGGTTACTGTCAAGATTAAATGAGATAACTCACATCATGTGCTTAGAACAATGTCTGGGAGAGTAAGTGCCTGGTAAACTGCTCCTGTTATTACAGGCCGCTTCCTGGAATGAGTGTGAGGATTCGTAAATGCTGGTTATAAATTCTTGCTGCTTGGTCTGCTGTGGTCAACCCAAAGACCCTCTCAAATGCTATGTTCAAGAGGAACTGTGACATGGAGGAGGGGGCACAGAAGGCATCTGCAGCTGGGATCAGGAGATGTGGGTCCAGTCCTAGTTTAGTCCTGTAGGCTGTGTGGCCTGGGGCAAGTCCCTCCCCTGCGCCCGGCCACAATGAGGGTTGATTTCAGAGCACCTTCCCTGTCCCACTTTCTGTTCTGGGGGCTGGGACCCGGGAGGAAGGGTGGAAGGGTCACTTCCAGCGGAAGGATGGGTGTGCATGGGAGGAGTGAGCACTGGCACCACCCCTGCCATCTTTTGTAAAACACTCTCCCCATTCACTCCAACACCCCAGCATCCTTAAGGGCCCTGCTGGGACCCCAGAAAGGAGGAAATCAGGATACCTGGGGGCTGGGACCTGGAGGCCAATACCACCAGCATCCCGTCAGTCCAAATGAAACGGTCTCCCCAGGCCTGACCCAGGCTTTGGGGGAAGAGAGGAGAAGGGAGCCAGACTTGTGGGGCATGCCTTCCATCATCCTGGGGTTATTTCTTGCCCCATCCACAGAAAGTTGCTAATTCTTTCCCATTTAGAAAGCGGAAACTGAGGCAGAAGAGAGAAGTGAAGTGATAGAGGCAGGGAGTGGAGGGTCAGGGTACCAATGTGAGCTTCAACTCTGTCCTCATCGCGGGGCTAGGACAACTCAGGTGCCAGGACCAAGACCGGCCCTGGACTCGGGGGATGGGTATGAGAGAATGGCAGATATACTGACCTGCTGCTCATGGCCAAACAACTGAGGGATCAGGGAGGCCTGTCCAAAAATCTGCAGGAAAGAGAGGGGGAGGGTTATGGGGGAACCAGGGCTGGGGTCTGGGGTGGGGTATTCAGGCTTGGCTGCAAGAGACTTGAAGTTGGCTGGTCTAGTCTTCTCCCCAGACAGTCAGAGGCCCAGCTACTAAGATATCTCACTTGGCTTCTTCCAGGAATGGGAGACTCATTCCTTCCAGGGCTGGGCATTGCTAAAGACTTATAATCTGATATTTACAAGTCATTCTTTTGACCTGACCCCTGGGCCATGGATGCCCTGTCTGCCACCTTTAACTCAGGCAGGCAACCCACCAGGATCTCCAGATTAGATGCGGTATTCAGAGCCTTCTCTTCCTGAGGCAGGATGGGCCTAAGTCGTCCAACACCTATAGGACGGGGCTCCTCTGGGCAGGACTCCAGGCCTCAGAGATGCTGCCAGGCTGGGAAGACTCTGACTTTGGAGCCACATATGTGGCTCAGGTCAGCTCAAGCTTTTTGGGGTAGGGGTTGGGGGGCAGGTGTCAGAGGACCCTGGCCCAGGAGAGAGCTGACTCATGGCACAGAGTGGTGGGAGAGCCCTGCTGGGGTCCTCAGCTTGGCTGATTCAACGAGCCTTTCTTGCATTGTTCAAGGGCAATACCGTTCCAGTTGCCAGGCCCAGGCAGAGGATGGAGATGGAGTGTGTGAGAGATGGAGAACGACGCAGAGAGAAACACGGAGGCAGAGGCCGTCTGGAGAGACTCAGAGAAGAATGTGGAGTTGGGGAGATGGGACAGGGAGGGAAAAGCAGAGGGAGACAGATCAGGAGACAGGAAGCCTGAGATGAGAGAAGCAGGGCAGGGGGGCTGGGAGGGATGCCGTCCATGCGGCAAACACCTCGCGAGCACCTGCCCTGGGCCCGGAGCTGGGGACACTGTGGGGAACATGACAGCAAGGTCCCCACCCAAAGGGAGCTCAGCCTTAAGAGGGAGACAGACAGTAAAACAAACACCTACATAAATATAATTTAGTTAGTGACATGTGCTGTCAAGAAAATAAAGCAGGTAAGGGAATTGTGCCTGGGGTGCTACTTTAGACAGAGTGGTCAGGGAAGGCCAAGATCTGAAACCTGAGGAGGAGGCAGCTGTGCAAAGACTTGAGAGAAGAGAACTCCCGGCAGGGGGCATGGCAAAGACACTGCTGCCTGAGGCAGGAGTGAGGTGGCAGCTTGGGTGTGTGAACAGCAGACAGGAGGCCAGTGTGGCTGGAGCTGGGGGACCGACAGGACGAGGAGGAAATTAGGGCTGACAGGGAGGCAGGCCTGGATCCTGTAATGCTCCCAGGGCCAAGTGAGGACTCTGGGTGAGATGGGAGCCACGGGAGGGTTCGGAGCAGGGGTGTGACATGATCTGACTTATGTCTTTTACAAGTTCCCTCTGGCCACTGAGAACAGATTGGAGGTGGCAGGCATGGAGGCCGGGACAGCCGTTCAGGCGACACTTGGTGGGGCCTGGATCAGGGTGGCAGGGGCAGAGGGTCCTGTGGGCTGGGGCGCTCTACCCCTCCCCATGCCCGAGGTTGGTCTCCTGGGAGTCTGGGAACGATAGTGCTGGGGGTGGGGGACTGGGGAGGGCTTGGCCAGGCTACATACAATGGAGTGGTGAGGAGGCAGGGCCCCAATGCCTTCCCATTCTAATCAGTCCATTAGCCCTGGCCCCAGCCCTGCACTCTGTGGGGCCAGAGGCCTGTTCCTGCCCGAGGAGGAGGCTGGTCTGCACCCAGCAGCCCCATTGCTTCACTGTGCACCACCTGCAGGCATCTGCCCTCTCTGGGCCGCATCTCCCCAGCTACACCACAGCGGGGAGCCCTGAGTCATGGCAGGCCTTCCTTTGCAAACCCTAAAGAATGTGCACAAGGCAGAGGCTGGGATCCAGTTCTGGGGTCAGAAAGCCCCCATTCCTGCTCAGCTTTGCCTCCTCCTAGCTGCAGGACTGTACCTGTCTGAGCCTCAGTTTCCTCATCTGTGAAATGGGCATAGGGAGGGTTAAAGGAGCTGACAGTTGAGAGAGGAGCATGTAAATTAAAAATGCCAAACAGAGTACTTATTGCTGTTAATGGCAGAGTTAGCTGGGCCCCAGGAGTGCAGCTTTCCACTGAACAGGTAGAAAAAGGTTCAGAGTGGAGAAGCAACTTGCTTGGGGTCACACAGCAAGATAATAATAATAACCATAGAGTTAGCTACCCTTTGCTGAGCACATTCAGTTCTTTAACTCATTTATTCCTCACAACAACCCTTTGAAATAAGAATTATCACCCTCCCGAGGCGAATCAGGAAACTGAGGCTCAGGGAGGGGAGGTGACTTATCCTCAGTTTCTGCTGCCAGTGATAAGACAGAGACTTGAACCCAGGTCTTGGGCTCCCCATCCTCATGGTTTGTAACCTGTGGAGAGGCAGCAAGACCCTGAGGCCGGCGGCTGGCAGCCTGGGTTCACGACAGTGGTGGGGCCCTCAGCTCAAGCGGCCAGGCCCAGGGACAGGAGGTGGAGCAGAGCGACACACACAGGCAGCTGCGGGAACAAAGACCAAACGAAGGGACAGTGCAGACATCTGGGAGCACTCGACGAGCTGGGCCTGGAAATCTTCCGGTTTCCTGGGTGAGGGTCCATGAGCTGAGGGGCAGAGGGTTGGGGCCCCTCCCTCAGGCCTGCCCACCCCCCCACCCTCACCTGGCTGATGCAGCTGGAGTCATTGAGGCTGTCGCTGATGGGGTTGTAGTCCTCCTCCCAGCTCGGACATTTGGAGGGCAGCAGCATGTCCACTGAGTCCAGGCGGTCCAGACTCCTGGGGAGGGGTGGGGGGCAGAGGGGGCTCAGCCCACATATTGTGCAGCCTGGGAAGCTGAGGCACAGAGTGGGAAAGACTGACCAAGGTCTTCCAGTGGCAGAGGCCCAAATGGAAGTCGCTGCTATCCTGGGCAGTGGCGGGGGGAGTGATGAGCAAGCAGGAAGCTCCCAGTTTTTGGAGTCTGAAGGGAGGAGGTGGCCTTCACCTGTCATGCCTGCTCAAACCACACGGTGGCAGCACCAGCTTGCATTTGACGGTTTCAAGGCCAAGGCCAGTTTGACCCAACCACATTTTGCAGCCCCTTCCCTTCCTCCCTGCAGGTCTGGGGCAATACCAGAGGCTGGACAGAGGAGGCAGGTCACTGCCCACAGCCTTGACCTCAGGTTAGGGCTGCCTAAAGGGCTTCAGTTCTGGTAAGACTGTCCAGGTGGCCTCTACCAGGCCCCTGAAGACTCACCACTTCTCCCCATGGCCTGGCCTCCTCAATCTTTCTCACACCTGCCTGACCCTGGGCCTTCCCGACCAGCTCAAGTCCTGCACACAGAAGGGCTTGGATTGGAATCCACTTTCCTAGGTGACCCTGGGCAAGAGCCTCAGTTTCTTCACCTGTAAACTGGGGATGACTCCGTGCCTTCCTGCTGGGGCCGTGGTAAGGACTCAGTAATGTAGATTAAAGTGCCCCCAGGCAGGCACAGTGCCCAGCACCAGGCAAGTACTCTTAGATGACAGCTGTTATCATTATTACTGCTACTATTATTATCGATTCCCTGTCACTCAAGACCTTTGCCCAGCCCTGCCCACCTCTCCCACCTTAATGCTCACTGGTCATTCATAGAATTCTAGAATCTCAAACCTGGAAGGGGTCTTAGAGATCATATAAGGTCAGCACATCACTTAAAGATGGGGATACTGAGGCTCAGGGAGGGGCAGACCTGGGTGTGGTGTCCTAAATTCCAGTCTGGAGCTCATTCCCCTGCCTTCTGCACCAGTCAATTAGATTCCTGGCTGCTTAGTCCACTGCCCTCTCCCTGCCTCTTCCCTCTGTCCCAGTCCCCCCAGGTGCCTTGCCCATGAACCTTTGGCTCATGCCTTCAACAGCTGAAGAACTAGAAATAAACTTGGCTCCTCTAACTCTTCCCAGTTTTAAAGCAACTGCATGGGGCTAGAATGGCGGGATTCCAGGCAGGGTGGTGGGACAAAGGCTGTCTATTCTCTGTGATTTCTGGATCCTCCCCTCTCCCCCAAGTCTTGGAGTTCCGCATAGAGATCAGTGACAGAAGCAAGGGGCGGGGGTTGGGTTTCTGGCCTCCCTTGGGCAGTGCTGGGCAGGGCTCTCCTAGCCTGAAAAAGAGGATCCCCTGGGGCAAACACCTTTTGGGATGGAAGTCACCTGAGGATTTGGCTCCTGTGGGCAGCGTTTACCTCTCTCAAGCCACCCGAGAGAGCTTCTTTTTATGGGCGGGGTTTACCAAAGGATGGGGCTCACCGTGGTCAGGACTTAACTG
>PVKY010001433.1:0-32106 GCA_004027775.1 Bradypus variegatus
CTACTGATACAGGGCCAGCCTGCCTGAACCAGAAAGAAACTGGGCTTAAACCCAAAGGAAGTCGTCTGACACCAAGTAAGGGCTTTCACAAAAATAGAAAACAAGGCAGCCTCAGCAACTCCCATCTTCCCAGAGTTGTTTTCAGCTGTGCCCTCTTTAAGGTTTGGGGTTCAATCGAAGGAGCAGGGGTGGGGTTGATGCATTTGAAAGCATCTCTTACTGGATGGGCCTGTCCTAGAGAGGAAATGACCTCAGGAGGCTCCTGGGGGCTCTGGAGCCTTCGGAGCTGGGAGGTTCTTTTTCCTGAGAGACTCAAAGACAATCTGCTTTCCGAACAGGACCCTGTTCAGGAAAATGCCTTGAGAGGTTGGCATTTAGAAGATGTGTAAGACATACTTCACTGACTTAATGAATTCGCCAGCCTGGTGCCTGTTTTGGGAATTTAAAGTGCTTTCATCAGAGCAGCCAACACAGAGACTGTGCACAGGGGTTGTGAGCTGAGCTCCAGGCTGGGAGTGGGCAGCCTAGGGGCATGGGGGAGTCATGGCCTCAGAACCACCCAAGAAGGGTCACTGCTCACCCTGACCCAGCCCCCAGCTCGACAGGCTCCCTACCAGGTCTCACAGCCAGTGTGGCAGCACAGGTGGCCTGGCCCAGCTCATTGGTGGCGGTAGCCGTATAGCTCCCAGCATCAGCTGCCCGGGCTTCCCTGAGCAGCAGAGTGTGCCGCTCACCTTCAGCCCGGATGAGAAGGCGGCCACCACTTCGCAGCGCTGACCCATCCTTCTGCCAGGACACTGTGGGAAGGCAGGGGAAGAACCAGCTCACTATGGCCCACGGGGGGCTGTCAGGGACAATATTCCCTCTCTCAGCTCACCGCACAGGAGCCAGACCCCAAAAAATACCTGAGGAATCTCTTGCACTCACAGAAGCCCAGGCCTGCCCTCCCCTCTCCCAAGGGACTCTGAAAAATCTCCCCTAACACATACCCAGGAGTCAGAACAATCTGCCCCCTTCCCCTGCCCTTCCTGCAGAGGATTCTGGGGGAATCAGGAAGAGACGAATCTCCCCCTCCCTGTCATACACATCCACCCCACCCAACCTTGACCCCAGCCTGGCCCCAACCCACGTTCACCTTGGGATGGGGGGTTGGCAGTGACGATGCACTTGAGCAGCACGTCCGCCCCTGGTGCGGCCACCACCTTCTGCAGCGGGATCTCAAACATGGGGGCCTCCAGGGGCTCTTCCCCAGCCGACACATAGGAGTCATCGGAAGACTCTGTGGAGCCACAAGTGATAGAATTAGGGGACATGGCCCCTATGTGGGGATGACACAGGGGGATCCCCACAGCCTAGGGAGCCAAACTCAGAGAGAGGGGCTTCCAGATGGTGACAGCTGGGGAAGGGAGAGTTCTCTCTCCTGCATACCCTAAGACAGGGAAGAAAGGAAGACAGGATGGGGTCCTCAAATAGGACAGGGTAGCTGCAACCCCACAATGGCTAGGCTGCTCTTCAACTTTATCCACATCAGAATGTCAGATTCTGGAGGAAGGCAGGGGGTGGGCTGTATGTGTCTTTTTATAAATTGGTCGTTGTGTATGTTATACCAGGTCCCATGCAAGGCACTTTGAGGGACATGAGAACTTACAAGCTTCCAAAGCTTAAAGTCTAGCTGAGAATAAAAGACAACAGAGAGCAAGCTGATAGCAACACAAGATTTCAGCAATAATAGCAGTTATCACAGGGCAACACGTGGTGAACTGTCAAATTAGTGAAGTGAGCAAGATGCCAACAGAATCAAAAGAGGGAGCAGCAGCTGGGTCCTGCAGCGGTCTGAGAGGCCTTGTGAAAATAGGCTTTGATTCCTTCATTCACTGAAAAGTAACATTGCACCTACCGCATACCAGGCACCGAGATGGTACCAGGGATACGACAGGAAGTAAGATGCAGTCCCTGCTTACCAGACGCTCATATGCAAAGAGGTCAAACAACACCAGTGTCATGATCTCTGGTATTTTCCAATTCTGACATTCCATAAACTAAAGGGCATTGTAGGCAGCCAAAGGAGCAGTGAGAACCCAGTTCTGCATCTTTCTAACTATATAACTTTGGGCAAATTAGATAACCACTCAAAACCTCAGTTTGCTTATCTGTAAGATGGAACTGATAAAACCCAACACCCTGCAGAGCTGACATACAGATTAAAAAGAGTTAACATCCCCAAGGGCCTCCTTAACACAAGGCCTGCTACATGACTGTGTGTGCAATGACGGTTGCTAGTAGGATGATGGACAAGGGTCTAATCATCTCAGAAGATTTTGAAGTGGTAACTCCTACATGAATAATAAAAAAAAATACAGGATAGTAAATGCAACAAAAGAGATACTGACAGGGTCTCACGAGGGCAGTGGGTAGCGGCATGCAGCCTTGGGAAGCAGCTGAAAGTACAAGTGCATCAGGGATGGCTTCCTCTGCCTCTCTCCAAGAGATGGGTCCCAGGTTGAGGATGAGCAGGAGTTAGCAGGGGGGCAGGGACATTTGGGCATCACATAGGAAGGTAGGGAGACCACACACAGGCTAGAACGTGTAGGGACCACAGTCAGTTAGTTACATGGTGCAGTGACACAAGGACAGGAGAGAGGAGGCTAGAAATGGGAAGCTGGGTCAGATTTTAGCAGCCAAGGATGGACTAGGGGATGGTGCAACGACGGGGAAGAAACTGTAGGGCAGAGTTGGTTGGCCCGAAGCTTCCTGTAGCAGAGATTTGACAAGTGTACGTGTACCGAGACCTACTACCATCTCAGACTCGCCCATGGAGGAGTTGAAGTGAGGAGGAGCTCCTTCAAGTTCCCACCAGTGCCTCCCCACATACCTGGTCTTTGGCCAACAGCCAAGTAGGCCACTGGACCCAGGAGACGTACTGCAGGCTCCTCAGCCCCAGACTTCGCTAACACCTCAGCCCCAGCCAGTCTCCACCATAACACGTTCACACTCTGTGCCTCACCAGCAGGAAGGTTCTAGCACAATCCTCCACTCACACTCGAGCCTGTGTCCACCCCTTCCCTGACAAATTGCACCCTCGAAACTGCCCCAGAAACCCCAAGTAAAGTGGATGCTCTGCCAGAGCAGTCTCAGCCTCTTCAAACTCTCTGCCCCATGCCCTGCCTCACCCAACCCCACCCCACCCCACCACCAGGTCCCGGCACCTTCTCACCACTCCCTGTGGCCTTACCTAGCTCAGGTGAGGTGGGCCGGGCCCAGCGACCTTTGCCCTGGCTGCGGGTCCCTCGGCGGTCCCAGGCCCCCCAGGGCCCGTCCTCCTCCGACCCTCTGCGCAGCCTCTTCTCCGCCTCAGGCCCTGCCCTGTTCTTCTCCAAGGTCTGGGGCACTGCAGCACCCTCCTGGCCAGGCATGGCCCATGGTAGGAAGCGCACGGCCTGTGCCGGGGGCTCCCGCTTCCGACCCGGAGGGGCTTTCGTCCTGGTCTCGGGGAGATCCGCAGCCAGAGGCGGCACTGGGCTCCGGCACTCTTGAATGGCTCTGCCCCGTGTCAGCGGGAACTGGTCCCGGCGCCTAACCTCCTGCTGCGGGCCTTCCCCCGGCTCCGTCCTGCCCGCCGGTCCGTGGCTGCGGGGCCTCCCCGCCTCATCCCCAGACCTCCCCGCGACGCTCGGAGGGGGCGTCTGGGCGACGGCGGGGCTCTCAACCCTTGGCGTCTTAGGTGTAGAGGGCCGAGAGAAGAGCGGGGGCTCGCCGGGCTCGCGTGGGGACGGGGCGCGGTGCAGCGTGGCGCGCAGAGACTCGTGCGAGCGCACCAGCTCCTCCCGCGACGTGGAGCGGCGGATGCGGCCCAGCTCCTGAGCGAAGCGCAGCTCGAGGTCAGACGCCGGGCTGCGCTGCCGCGTGCGCTCGTCCAGCGAGGCCGCCTTCTGCTGGAACAGGCGGCGCCGCTCCGCCACGCTGCCCGGCTGCGCCCGCAGTTCCTCCTGCGAGGCCCCGGGCGTGCCCCACGGCCCGCCGCCCTCGGACTTGGGCTGCTCCAGCGAGCGAGCCTTGCGCAGTGGCACCCAGGGCCGCAGGGGAGCCGGCGGCGAGTCGCTACGCTCCAGGCTGCGCCTTCTCTCCTCGAAGAACTGCAGCTTGTCCAGGATGCGGGAGCCGGTGCGCACCAGCCTGGGCGAGCGGCCCAGCGCGGACAGACGGCCCGAGGCCTCGCTCAGTGGCGTCTGGGGCCGGGACTCCGCCGTGCCCGCCAGCGAAGGCCCAGACGACTTGGACTTCTTCCCTCGCTTCTCTTCTGCTGTGGTGTCCTCAGGCAGCACGGGCTCCTGAGTGCGCCGGTGGGGCGAAGTGGGGGTGGCCAGGGTCTGGGCGCTGGGTCCCGGCGGGGGCCTCTTCCCCACCCGGGGAGAAGGTGGGGGGAGCAGCGCAGACTTGGAGGGAGGTGGTGGGGCCGCGCGATGCGGGGCTTCGCTGGCCGGCTGAGGCTGAAGGTCAGGTTCCTCCCTGCGCAATCCGCTCTGAGGGACGCTGCTGCAGAACCAAGATGGAGAGGGGTAGACGATTTAGGGGGTCTCCCCTCCTCTACCCTCAGCTTAGGACAGGAACTGGGTGGTGGGGCATGCTGGGCAGGCTTGGGGGTGACATGGTCCTCCTGCCTCCCCCCAAGAGGAGGGCACAGCCAGAGCAGGTGCTGGGGGGAGAGAGGCTGCCGGCTCTGGCACCAGAAGCTTGGGCTAGAGGCTAGGTCCGTACAGACTCAGCCCTAGGGGTTCTGGCCAGCCCCTCTCCCCAGCCCTGGAAGCTGGGAAACAGCAGAAACAAAACTGAGCATGAGAGAGAGAGAAAAGAATGAGGCATTGGACCCAAAAAGATGAAGTGTTGAGGGAAGAAGGGAGGGTTGGGTGGGGAGGGGTCCTTTTGGGAATGCAGCCTCCCAATCATTCCTGCCCCCAGCTGGCCCCCACACCCCTGCCCATCCAGTGGGACACACCCCCTTCACCGAAACTCCTAGAACAGCAACTGCCTCCTCCACCAGGCACAAGCCCCATCCCAGTGATTGCCTGGCACCTATAAGGACCTCTGAGCCCATCCTTACACCATCACCAGCTGATAGGATGTAGCACATGGCAGCTGAGGGCAGGGGCCTAGGATACTCAGGTTCCAACTCCCTGTGATCAACCTGTCCCACCCGAAGAAATACCCCTGAGAAGTCTTTGGAAACCCCTCTGAGAAACACAGAAGTACCCCACAGGGGTGTGCTCAGAAGTAGCTACCCAAGAGGACCTGAATTTGGTGTGGGAGGAGGGAAGAGGGAAAGAGCTGGTCAGCCCTGGGTACCATACCCTCCCACCTACAGGGCTCTGGTGCCTCAGTTTCTCCCATCTGGGCCCTGGGGGGGGCAGTTCATTAAACAAAGATTAGCACGAAAAAGGAGTATCATACCTGACACATTAGAGGCAGCTTAATAAAAATTTGTGAAATGGCTCATTGAGTACTTCCCGTGTGCCAGGCATGTACTAAGCACTTAAAATGTATTGCATCATTTAATTCTTGCAACAAGCCTCTGAGATAGGAACTGTTACCACCCCATTTACAGATGAAGAGACTGAGGCTTAAAGAGGTGACACAGCTAGGAAGTGGTTGGTGCTAGGAGGGAAACCCTGGTAGTCTGACTGCTGAGTCCTGGTTCCCTCCAAAATATCTGGGTTTCTACGGGCACAGAAGGGAGGAGAAAGCGTAGGGTGTCACTCACAAGCAGAAGTTCTCAAGGTGCCTAAGTGTAAGGATGGTCAGCCACCCAGGTCCCAAACCCTACCTATGGCTGGGGGCGGGGAGCATAGCAATACAGAAGGCCCAGAGGAAGCAGAATCTCGGCCAGCACCTCAGGGAGGCAGGGTCTCCTCTGGGGCAGGGGCAGCAGATACCCTGAGCGATGGCCTCTGGGAACTGGGTGGGGCTGGAGAGAAATTGAGGACAGCAGAGGAGGCCTCTGCTGGCAGCTCCCGGCTTCAGGCCAGCCTCTGTACGGCAGACATTACTAAGGAAATGGGTTTCTCGGAAGTTGCCATAGCAACTCCAGGCTCTTGCTGGGGCCTGGGAAAGAAAGGCAGGGAAGGAAAAGGCAAGTCCAGGGCACACGGGCACCTGGTTAATGCCATCAAATAAAGCAAGGGAGCCTGCCCCTGCCCCTGACTTCTCCCCTGCCCACTCCTAGCCCTTCTACCCATTCTGAAAATGGCCTCTCCCACTGGGCCCCTTCTTTCTCCTCCATGATGGTACCTCCCACACACACCCATCTCCATCATAAATCAGGCCCCTTATCAGCTCCCCAAATGCCCCCCAATACCTGTCATCAGCCACTCCCCTCTTCTGCGATAGCACTCCCTCCTGTATCTATCTGCCAGCCTCCAAATCTCCCAAAAATGGCTCCAGAGCCTCACCAAGACCTCCGCTCCTTACAGTTCCCCCCACCCCCACCCCAGGACAATCCTCACCCCACCCTCGGGCATTTCCCACAAGGTCTTCGCTTCACTCGCCCTCTGCCTCCATCACTCCAGCCCTCTACCTCAGCCCCAGTCCCCGGTCCCCATGCCTTCCCTCCCCCAGCCCCCTGCTTCCCACACACCCCACAACCTCCTCCTGCCTTCCCAGACCCCTTGCCCCATCTGCCCCCTGACCACCTCGCTATCTTCTCTCTCCTGGTTGCCTCTTGCTCGCTCCCTTCCTCTCTCTTGCTCTCCCGGGAGCTGCCGTGCAGAAAGGTTCCGTTCCTCCCAGTAAAAGGCCCACATGGGAACAGGAATGTGCAGAGATGAAAAGGCAGCAGCTGCTGAGACAGCAGGCACGGAGGGGGCCCCCGAGGGTGGGGGGATCCTGGGGACAACTGGAGCCTGAATGGGTGAGGCGGGAGAGGGCCCCCGGGAAACTGGAGATCTTGGAGGATCCGAGGAAGGGACAGAGGGGTCCACGAGACAGTGCAGATGGCAAGGGGAGCCAGGACAGGTGGGAGCAGGAGGATGTGGGTGGTGATGGGAGGAGGCAGATGGAGCAGTGTGAGAGGATGGAGCGGGGAACGGGGAGCCAGGAGTGGAAGCAGTTGGGGGTGGGGGTAGAGAAGCACACGGAAAGATGCATGGTGGTGGCTTTGGGAGTGCAGGTGAGATGGTTGGTGGAGGCCTGGAGCAGTGAGGGGCAGAGCAGGACAGCGGGGTGAGGTGGTACGGTGCAGGCCCATGTCAGGCCGTTACTTACACGTGGATCGAGAGCGCCCGTCCTCTGTACAGGCTGAACGCGCTGCCGTACAGGTCACTGGCCACCGAAAGGCTATCCTCTGACCCCCAGCTTGCGCCCACCAGATTAGCTCGAGATGCCCGCACGAGCGGCTCCACCCCCAGGTGCCGTGGCCCGGCCCCGGTTGCCTGTGCTTGCCTTGGGCTGCCCGGGAGGCGGCGGGTGCCACCCCCGCTGCCCGCTTCCTGCTCCAGGACCGTCTGCCCGCTGCCCCACCAGCTCACTTGCTCCTCAGAGGTGCCTGTCACGGAGGTTGGGGGCGTGTCCAGGGAGGTGCCCACCAGGGTGTCAGAGCCCCCTAGAGAAAGGAGCACCATCAGGCCCAGGCACCTACTGTGGGAAGCCCGCCTGCCTATTCTTTGAGCACCCCAGATAGCTCACCCGTAGGGGTGCTGAAGTCCCCGTCATCCCGAAGCTCCAGGCGCTGGGTCCCTTGCACGTCACTGATGTCATCCTCACCCGTCTCTGAGTCTGGGGAAAAGGGGTCTGTGTGGGCAGGGCCCTCCTCCCTCTGCCTGCAACTCTTCCCCAGCCGCCTCTGCCTGCCCCCAGCAGGCTCCATCTTGCCACCCGTACGGCTTCCAGCACCCTGTCTTCTTCCCACCTTGGCTCCACCCATCCTGGGGTGCTCTGGGGAACGCCTTCCCATGCCAAAGCCCTGGCTCCATCTCTGAGCCCCTGGCTAGTGACCCTTGCCTCCTTGGAGCCCTCAAGGCCATGGTCCCTCTCCCAGACACTGAATGGATCTCCCAGATCTTATTCCCTCTGCCTCCTCCCCTTCTCAATAGCTTGAGTCCCTGTGCAGCCCCCCAAACAACAAGGTCCCAGTTTCCAAGGCTCTAAATTCTGGGTTCCAGTCCTCCAGGAACAAAGGGGAATCACCTCAGAGTCATACTTTCAGAGCACGCCCCCAGCCCATCCTGCACCCTAGACCAGCAGGAGGGAATCAGGGTATGGCTGAGGCTGGGTGAGGAGTGGCCAGGGCCTGGCGGGGGCAGAGGGGGCGTGGAGGGCCAGGGCAGGAGCCAGTTTCCTACCGTAACTTTGCTTTCTGCAGGAGCGGAAAACTTCGCTTCCATAGGAGCAGCAGGAGAGAGACAGGGACAAACTGTTATCAGAGCGTTTGTGGGGTAGGGTATGGTGGGGAGGCAGGACACAGGGGTCACGAGGGTACCTGGTGCCCAGAGATGCACTGTGGGGGCAGAGGTGGAGGGAGGGAGACACCTGGGATAGACAAAGTATCTGTCATTCTCTAGTGGCCTGTGGGTTCCCATTGGGCTTCCATACACCTCGCTGGTTATTCCCCTGCCCCAGTGATTCTGATACCCTCGGTACTTACTGGTGCTTGCAGGTATCCACAACCTATGTTCCCACTTGCCACGCATGCACACACACACATGCATACACACACACACACACCTGCTTGTTCTCAGCCGAGCCACAGACCTCACGCCTCTCTCATTAAGGGTCAGCCCGTCACCAGATTTGCATTGTGCATTGACCCCTTACATACCAACCCCCATTTGCCTGTCACCTGTACTGCTGAATGGGTCTCAAAAATGCTCAGCATTTAGGCTAGTTTCTTGGGCATATTTTCAGCTTTCCCAGATTCTGTCAAGTTCTGTGCCTCAGTTTCCTTATGGGTGCCATAGCACCCAGGGCCATCTACTGGTTGCCAAAAGAGGGTGTTGAGCTCACCACTCCCCTCCCCCATGCCCACCTTTGCCCCATGGAAAGGGAACAGTGAGCCCATGCCCATGGTGGGGTGCACTAGTGACCACCCACCTCCTGCCCCCGTTCTCACTACTAGGTCCTCTCTCAGCTGCAGGGCACCAGGGGCTTTCTTGGGTGGGTGGGTAGGTGAGTGTGGGCATGTATCTGGGCTGTTTCATGGGTGGTCTTCAGGGCCTTGGGGCCTCATGAAGGGCCATGGACCAAGAAGAGGAATGGGCATGGGCTAGAACAGGGAGGCCATGGTCCACGCACCATGGGTGAGTCGGCCAAAGGCCCGGCGGGAGTGGCCGGTTTTCTGAAAGAGAAAAGCCAGAGTGAGTTGTTGAGGGGGAAGCTCACCCCTGAACCCCGATACCTCCCATCCAAACCTGCTATGTCAAGCAGAAATCAGGGGATGGACAGAGAGCCAGGGCTGCCAACTTTCCTGTGGGGAACATCTCCCTTCCCTTTCAGCCCTCCCAGCTGGAGCTCCAGGCTACCCAGGGGAGCAAGGACGGGAGAACAGCAAGGCTGCGGGTCAGACGCTGGGGCTCCAGGCTGGACATGACGCTGGGAAGACTGGGACCCGGGCACCATCCCCAAAGAGAGAGGAGAGGAGTCAGGGTAGTCGGGCCGAGGTAGAGAAGGGGTGGGGGAAGGGCACTCAGGATGACTGGGAGATGTAGGGAGAGGACGCAGATTCCTAATGCAGGGAGGGCAGATACCTGGGAAAGGTGTCCAGAGGGCGGGGGAAGGGTGATGGGGGGCAGAGGACAAGGTCCCCCAAAGGGCCAGAGCCTCATAAATACAGAAAGGAGGCCCTGGTATGCGGCGGACAGGGCAGAGCTGGGGGAATTCACTGAGCTCAGCGCGGATCCGTGCGCGTTGCTTTCGGGAGCTCGGGGAGATGGAAGGCTGCAGAGCGGGGGGCTGGGGCCGGGATTGGACAGCGACGAGGGAAGACGAGATGGCCAAGAAGCCAGTGGGCGCTCCACGCCAAAGGCTGCGGCGGGGGCCTCCCGCGGTGGTCGCGGAGATTGCGGTGACGGGGTGGGGGAGGGTAATGGGGGGGTTGCCGCCCTTCAGCGTGAGCAGGGGCCTGAGCGCTCAGGACGCAGGTCGGGGAGCCCCCGGAGCGCAGCCGGACGGCCGCCCTCCGCGGGGCGCGGGTGGGGCAGGCGCGTCTCCCAGCGCCCCCTCCCCCGGGGCCCAGCCGCGGCGACCCG
Source organism: Bradypus variegatus (assembly GCA_004027775.1). NCBI lineage: Eukaryota > Metazoa > Chordata > Mammalia > Pilosa > Bradypodidae > Bradypus > Bradypus variegatus. Next base: position 10,233 of record PVKY010001433.1, read on the forward strand.
CCCTCCCTCCAGGGCGCCCAGCCCTCTCTGCCCCGCCCGGCGCCGCCCGCCCCCGGAGCCCTCACCTGGAAACGCTTCTTCACCCACAGCTTCTTCATGGCGGGGGAGGGGGCCGGGCCGGCGGCCGGGCGAGGTGGGGACGGGCGGGGGCGGGGCGGAGTCGGAGGCGGGGCCGGGGGCGAGCCGGGGAGCGGGCGGGAGCGGCACGGGAGGCAGAAGGAGCCTCGGGGCCTCGGGAGCCCGCACAGGGGTAAGGCGGCGGTGTCGGCGGCGGCGGCGCCCAGAGCCCGCCCCTCCCCCGCCCTCCTGCACTCTACTTGGCGCCCCTTTCCTCCCCTGCGCCCCCTGGGGCGGCGCTCACCTGCCCACGCTGGGAGACCCGCACCCCCACCCCTCGTCTGCCTCCCCGGGACCTGGGCACGTGGGGAAACTGAGGCACAGAGAAGGGTGCAGTGGCTCCTAATTGAAATCATTCGCTCCCTGGCAGCCCAGCGTGGCTTCCTCGCCACCCCCGCCCCTGCCCACGGGCCGCTCCAGAGGGTCAGCAGCATCTCGGCTTGCTCACTCCACAAACACGTGCACACGCACCCGGTGCCGGGCACTACCCATCTCGCCACAGCCCCAACACGCCGCAGGACGCGGGGGAGAGGTGGGGGCACCTAGATCACACAGACCTCCAGGGGCCCAGGTGGTAGCTCCTTGCTAACTGGACCCAGGCCATGAAAATCTTCAGGCTCCTCAGGAAAGCCAGAGAGGGCTGGAGTTTTTCCACGGTGTTATTCTTTCCTGTGTCTCAGCATCCACACACATGCGCACACACACTAACACACCTATGCTCAGGTGCCCGGAGTTACTCCTGTTATCCACAGGTTCACCCTACCTTCTCATTCACAAGCCGGACGCATCAAACTATTTTGTGCATACACACAATTCTACCCCCCAAACAAATCATTACATATTTGTTTCTTTAGCACTTATTACGTGCTGGACACTGTATAAATAATATCCATTCATAACCATCTTGTGACCTTGAAACCCTTAGGAGCATCCCCTTGCCCAATTAACTGACAAAGTGACTGAGGTTCTGAAAAGTCGATCACTTAGCCAGTCACACAGGTTCTGTGACTCTACGTGGACTCCAGATCCAAATTCCTATCCCACATGCCCAGGTAGTGCCTGGTTTCCGAGCTGTGACTATTAAGTAATTATTAGTAACACTAACTGCATGCTTACTATGTACCGAGCATTGTGCTAAGTTTGGATATGAATACATTCATTTAAAACCTCACAGCAAGGGGGAGACTGAGGCACAGAGAGCTTACTTGACCAAGGCTGCATCGACAATAATTGGAGGAGCCAGAATTCTAACCCCAGCCCTCTGACTGGGTTATTGACCACTGTGCCCTAAAGCCACATGTGCTGATTGGCCAGTGGGTTCCTCACGTTCTCCCTTTAAGCCTGGGTCTAACATAAATACAGGTGCAGACTGATGTGCTTTGTTTGGCCTGTATGATGTTTTGGGTGGGGTAGGCGTGCTCCAGTTCCTTGACAGCAACACCTCACTCATTTACAGTTCCTACGTGGTCTCTGAAGTCATTTGAATTTGTGGCCCCTGTAGTTTAAAGTTGAAGGTCATGTCTTGTACATTCTGCAAGTGGCCCCTTCTCCCAGACCCCTAGAGGCAAATGTGGCATGTATAGACACATGCACAAGGACATGCACCAAGAGGGTACACATGTGTGTCCACACCAGTTTCAGCCAGGGGACCCTGGACACCTACAGGTGTTTTCCCTGCCCACTCCCCCAAACACACCCACTCACAGATGGGGTAGCTGAGTGGGGAGAGGACAGGGGGTAACTTGAGCCCCTGTTCTCCAAGAGAATCCAAGGGGCTGGCACATTCCATAGCAAAAATAACCAATGGGTAGCGGGCGTGAGTGATGGGACAGCTGGGCCGAGTTGGGGCCTGCAGGATTCTGTGTTCCTGACCTGGGCCTGCATCGCCCTGGGACATGCTGTCAGGGTGGGCCTCCCCTGGCCAGCCCTGGATTGCCACCCCCTCCTTTCCCCAAGGCTTGGCAGCTGTACCCCCCTGCCACTTCCCCAAACCCAGTCTTCCAATTTCTCCTAGCCAGCATTTCGTCTTCAACAAAGAAAACCCAGGCCATCGCTGCCTTGCCCGATGTCTCACACAGACCCTCCTCGGAGCCAGACATATCCACTTTCCCTTCCCTCCCGATTGCCTCCTCTCTTTCCCGCCTCATATTTTAGTTTCTCCCTTCCCTTCCATTGTTTACCCTGCTCTGTATTTCTGACATGCTATTTAATTTTACTCATTATTACATTTAGTGAATGTCTGTGTTCTCTCACTTGAATGTAATCTCCAGGAGGGCAGGAATTTTGGTCTCTTTTCTGTTGATGTATCCTAAGCATCTAGAACAGGAGGTGGCACATAGTAGGCACTCAATAAATATGGGGGTGCGTAGGGCCGAGATGGGGTAGGGGAGAGGATGAGGGGAGTAGGAGTGAGGGGAGTAAATCATCCTGGAAGAGCTCCAGCCAGCCAGCCCTCTTTCATTCTCTGTCCACACCCAGAACTTTTTCCAGGAGACAGCTGGGCAAGTGGTACTTGGGGTGACCATCTCCCTATTCCATTCAGGATCTTCCTGAAAGATCCTGGCCTGGCTTCAGGAAAGAGTCTGGCTGACTTGGGGGCCTTGCTGCTCCCCTCTTTTCTCCCTCCCAGGGCTCCTCACTGCTCTCACTCTGGCCCCTCCTCCTCTCCCCCACTGGGTCTCGGCCTGCCGCTGGTCACTAGACTGAATGGATGGTGACGACCTCTATACCTATTCCCAACTCCATATTAGTTTCCTCCTGGCTTTTCATCCAGACATTATAAATTCCAAATTCCAAATGAAAAAGATGATTAATGCAGACTATTTGTCAGTGCAGTTTCTGATGTATTCCCCACCTTCCCCTTGCCTAAACTGGACTTCTCTCCCTAGCTCTAACCCTTCCATTCCATGCCTTCAAGTCCCCAGGAATGGTTCACTCCATTTGTTGGCCTTTGACCTCTCTGACTGACCCCAGAGTCTTCAGAACCTGACTTTGAAACCTCCAACAAACAAACATGGTGAGCATCATCAAACATGCCCTAAGCTTCGAGGGTGGCACTTGCTCTGGTCACTTGATTTGCACAGAGCTCCTGGGCCAATGTAGGTGGGAGCCTGATGTCCTGAAAGAGATGGATGCCCACCTATCTTGGAGACTGGACCAGAGATGGGTTTGGGGATTTTGACAGGGGAAAGATGGTTATGGCAACAGATCCTTTACTTAGTCTTCCCATGCTTCTCTTTCCACTCCCAAAGGCAACATGGCCCTACACCCAGATACCTGGCTTCCAGTGCTGGCTCTGCCACCTTATACTAGCCATTGGGTAAATTTCTTCTCTGAGCCCAAGTTTTTCATATGTATAATGGTCATAATAGTCCTCCAGGGCTTAGAAGATTAAATGATTCAGTGATATCAGGTAAAAGAAAGGGCTTTCTTTATACGTGTTAAAAATTCTACAGGTATCCTGCATTTCCACCTTCTTCACCTTCTTTGTTTTCTATTCTTTCCTTATTTCTATGCTGCCTACCACCCCCTATTTCACATCTTCCACACTCTCCAGCCTGCAACCGATTCATCTCCTCAGGGCCTCAACCTCCCAGAGCCATGCCAATATTCTGCCATCCTTGAGCTAGCATCTCAGGCCTCAGTAGTGCCAGGAACCTTAGCATCACCCATGTTGCCGAGCCAGATGGCAATCCCAGCCAGGAAGCTGCCTCCTTCCCTCTGCAGCCAGGTCCTTGCTTGGCTGCTGGCTTCCTGGAGTACCCTGAAGTCTTCCTGCTGTTGATTTCCATGAGTGAGTCTAAGAAATGCCAACCTGCTTCCCCAGCTGCCCTGAGTCAGGAACTGTCACTGGGCAGAGGCAGGGGTGGGGGGTGGGGGATCAGACAGAAAGATGGGGAGGAAGCCAGACCCACCAGTCATTCCCCAGCATTACCAAAGCAAAGCCCCATCTCCACCCAAATCCTGTGGGAGTAGTGTGATAGTAAAGCCCATGGTCCTTTGATCTCTGCTTTGCTACCTTCTATCTGTACGAACAGGACAAATCATTTAATCCCTCTGAGCCTCAGTTTCCCCAGGATTGCTGTGAAACGTAAATGATATATCAAATCATAGTAAATGAGAGCACATTATCTGCCACATTATAGCAACTAAAAAATGGTACCTATTCGTTTTATTATAAGTGGCTACTAAGAATTATTACCAATTAATAATAAGGCTGCTTTGGGGATGAAGATTTCACTGGTATGAAAAAGTTCTCAAATGTGACTTGCTGCAGCCCAACCACTCTTCTCACCCACGGATGACCCAGATTGCAGGCGTCCTCTTTTAATATGGATGTCAAAAGGCCCCAAAGCCAGACTCACAGCACCCAGGGCCCCTTTTCCATCCCAAGCCTCTCAGGCCTGTACTTCTACCTGAGCAACCCAGACTGGAAACAGTTCCCCTTGGCCCCTGCCTAGGTATGCCCAGCCACCCAGCACCGCATTCCTCTCTCCACTTTAGGAGGCTAGGGCAGGCCAGGACAGACTCATCCTCAGAAAGGCTAGGTCTGGGCCAAATCATATAGCAGCTATGCCCCCCAACACTGAACAGTTCTCCCTCTCCCTCTGACTCCTCCCTCAAAAACTTCTGGAGTAGTACAAAGCACCCAGAGCCAAAGCCAGAATGTCTGGATTCTTAGTTCTTGGTTGGCTGTGACTAGCTGTTTATCTTTGGCCTCCCTCCCCTCTGGGCCATTTTCCTTACCTGTAAAAGGAAGTGTTTGGAGCAGCAGTTCTCTGTGGTCCTTTCCAGCTTTAAACAAACATTCTAAGCACCACTCTCCTTCTCAGCCCCTGGTAATAGCTCTCTTCCCCATTCGTATTCTCATCAATCTGTCTATCTTGCTTTTATATGTACTCTCTATTTTCAGCCCCTGAGAGGTCCAGAGTTAAGATCGCCAAGGAGTCCACTCCTTCCCCAGCACAGGGCTTTGCCAGGACCCTCCCCACCCCCTGATCCCACCCCCAGTCTAGGAGAGCCCCCACCTGGCCAGGTAATAACTAGGCCAACCAGGAGAAGACAGCCTTGCCCCTCCCTGGCCCTCTCTGGGCCAGGCCTGGCCTACGGGGACAATAAGGAACCAGTCACTGGAGACTCTAGGAGGGTGGGCAAGGCGGGGCAGGGTGAGGGAGGAGATGGCGAAAGAGGCAGGCTGCGCCCCTGACTCAGCTATACCCTGGAGCCTTCTTTCCCCTCCAGCTACTGAGATCCTTCTTACCTGTGTCCCCTCCCAGCCCCCAAGGATTTACCCCTAAATCCAGCTCGAGTGAGAAGTCTCTCTTCTCAACAGCTACCTGGGGGATGCTTTTCTGGGTGACTTGAAAATGCCCAGGACAGACTCTGTGACCCCCAAGCTCTTTGCCATTTCTCCCAGTTGCATCTTGCTGCCTCTTAATTCTGTCTTTCCAAAGCTCAGTCTGCCCAGGGCTCTGTCTTCAGCCTCAAGAAAGGACTATTTGTCTGACATAGTGGATGAGGATATAAGAAAGGAAGCCCCCAAACTGACCCAAGGAGAATCGGCCCTGGCCTGGCACCCACTCCAGCCTGGCAGGACCATGAGCACCGGCCCAGGCTCCTGCCCCTGCCCTTCTGCCTCAGACCACCACCCATCCCTTCATACCTGAGCCTAGAAGTCTACCCCAACATGGCAGGCACCCAAGGGCAAGCCCTGAGCATCCTTGTTCTATCCCTTCTAAATGTCTTCTCCACAACCTCAAGTAGACTTGGCCCATGGGCTTTCTACACCAACCCCACATACACATCTGCTTGTGCATGGCCCAGCCCCTGCTCGGCCCACATGCACACACATGCACAAGCACATGCTCATGCTTACATGCAGAGTCTTGAACACCCACCTTCATGCACACCCACAGAACCCTAACCCTAGTCCACCTCCTGATGCACCCTGCTCATAACTGTCCACCCACTAGCCTCTTCCATCCAGCCTGGGGCCCACCACGCCAACCTGGCCATAGCAATGGACTACAAGGAGGCCTGACCCAGGCCCTCAAGATCCCAGCCTGGACCAGGGGAGCTGTGCCCCTTCCCTCAGACATGCACGTATCAGCAAGGGGTGGGTCAGGGGTCTGAAGTTTAAATTACTGGAGCTGAAAATGATATACTTCCCCCAGGAGGTCTCTCTCTATATATAGGGGAACCAGGAGGGTTTCCATTAAGGAATTCCCAGGGAGTCCAGAGTGGGAATCTGATTTGCTTACTAAGGCTGACCTTCGACCTCAGACCTTCCTATGGGGAGCCTCTCTACCTTTCCCTGCACTTTCTTCTGGATCTGCACTTCTGGCTCGGAGCTGCTGAGAAACCAGGGCACCTGGGAAGAAGGCATGTGGGATGCACCAGCACAGGTACCTCCCCCACGTGGCCTGGGCAGCCTCCTCTACCTCTGAGCACCCACCCCGGCCAGGCCCTGGCCCCACCTCCCCATTACCTCCGACTTCAAGCACTGTGAGAACAGCCTCGCAGGAGGCCTGGCCCCGCTGGTTCTGGGCCTTGCAGCTGTACACGCCGGCGTCCTGCACCCCACAGCTCCGCAGCCACAGGCAGCTGGGCTCAGGGGCCGGCGGGGGCAGGGGCTGCCCATCCTGGAACCAGCTGAGGCTGGGCTCGGGCGTCCCACTCACCACCACCTGCAGCCGCACGTCCCTGCCGGCAAACACCGCCGCGTTCTTCAACGGCCGCAGGAAGACCGGCGCCCCGGGCGCGGCTGGCGGGGCCCCTCCGCCGGCCCCCACCTTGGCCCTCTTCGGGGGCACCCCGGGGCTGGGGGGTGCCCTCGTGCCTGCGTCCTCGCCTCGCGTGCCCCGGGCTTTCTGCATGGCCTCTGCAAACTGGGGGCGGCGGGATGGTGGAACCTGGTGAACACGGGGCACCCGGGAAGGTGATGGCCTGAGAGGTGAGTCGTGGGGGGCCGGCGCCCTGCCTTCCTGCTGCCCGCCCGCCTTCGGCCTGCGCTACCCAGAAGGTCACCAGGGCGGGCGGCCGCCGATTGCGCCTCGGGGGCTATTTTTAGGCCCCCCGGCTCGGGTTGCGAGAGTGCGGTGGAGGGAGGGGGCAGCAGAGGAGGGGACTTGGCCTCCACTCTGCTCCTTCCCTCCTTCCAGGAGCCCCCGTCGCCTGCCTAGGCTTAGAAGGTCCCTGAGGACTTGTTCCAGGCCCCCTCCCCCGGTGGTGCGCCCGCTCCCCTAACCGACCCAGTTGGGAAGTACGGTTACCCCTGGGTCCAACCCCATTTCCCTTCCCCCTCCTCTCAGGTCCCTGCTTCCCAGCCTCGCTGGGCCGAGGGACAGGAAGAGGAAACAGTGAACACGGGTGAGGTGCCCAGGGGCAGGTGGGGAAGCAGGCCCCAGAGTTGGCAAGTAGAAGGCCGGGGTAGAGGGACCAGTTGCCCCCGCCCTGCACCTCCATGGTCATCAGTAAGAACAGGAGCCTGGAGTCCGTGTGGATTCGGGCTCTCAGCTGGTCCTGCCCTTACTTGCTGCATGACCCCTTAACTTCTCTCAATCACCATGTACTCATCTGTAAAAATGAGTAGGAGGGACATTCCAGGCAGAAGGAGCAGCCTGAACAAAAATCAGAGCATGATGAAAGTAGATGGTGTTCCTGCAGTCAGAGGAGATTGGAGTGACAGAATCGCTGTGTGGGGGGTGGGGAGTGGAGGCAAGGGAGGTGGGGCCTGACTCCCAGGGCTTTGCCTGCTAAAATTTCTATCCTGAAGGAGTAGAGCATCAGGGCTGAGGCTGAGCTTTAAGCAGGGGAATAACATAATCAGAGATGTGTTTTGGAAGGGTCCCTCTGGCAGCTGCAGTGTGGAGGGTGGGCTGGAGATGGGAGAGCAGGAAGCCAGCTAGAGCCGTGGTTCTCCAAGTGTGGTGCCAGTTAGGACTATGGATTCCCAGGCCCTGCCCCCAGGGACTCTGATGGTGGTAATGGGGTGTCCAAGAATGTGCATGCTTAACAAGCCACCCACCTCTGGTGACTCGATGTGTCTGAGGGTTGCACTTTCAAGAACATCAAGTTAGGACATTACTGCTTTTAAAAATCCAGGTGAGGTCTTTGTGATGGAGAACAAGGCTCCTGCGGGGGTGGTTGGGTGGTCACACAAATCTACACCTGGAATAACATTGCAGAGAACTAAATGTACACACACATAGACACCACACTGATGCGTGCTCATAAAACTAGTGCAAGCTGTGGCGGACTGTATCAATGTCCCTTTCCTGTTTGTGACATTGACTTACAGTTATATAAGATGTTACCATCAGGGCAAACGCAGTGAAGGCTAAGAGAATCACTTTTACTTCTTATAACTGCATGTGAATCTACAATTACCCCAGAATGAAAAGTTAAAAAACAAACAGGTGACAGACCCAGGTCTGACCTTGAACCTGAGAGCTGAAGCCAGGGACCATGATATGGGAAGGGCTGAAAAGAACCAAAGGAGGAGCCACGAGTCCTTGGAGATGGAGAAGGGTACTCTTAATCCTACCTCCTCACCCTCCACCCTCAGTCTCAGAGACTGGATTAAAAGTGAGTGAGTGTGTGTGTGTGTGTGTGTGTGTGGAGAGGCTACAGAAGAAACTATTTAAACATTGAATTATGCCCATAGGGATTCAGAGCTGTGGGGAATGAACTGATTTTTTTTTTTTTTTTTTTGGTTTCCCGACGTTAACACTCACTCTGTGATGTGTAGTTCTCTGGGTTTTGACAAACACACAGAGTCATGCCTCCACTGCCCCAGTACCATACAAAGCAGTTCCATCAACCTAAACACACCTGTGCGATTGCTTGGTAGTCAGTCACGCCCCCTCCACTAACCCCTGGCAGCCACTGATGACAGATTGAATTCTAACAGGTTAAAAATGTAGAAGGCACTGCAAGTAGATGGAAGATCAAGAGCAAAGGAATAGAGACTGCTTTTTAAAACTGATAACCCAAAGCCACCTAGTACTATGTCCTAACAATTACAGAGTAGGTGTTCTGTAAATGTTGGCTGGTTGGTCGATTGAATAAATGAACTGTGCAGTCTTTGGCAAATCACTTAATATCTCTAAGCCTCAGTTTCTTCATCCAGGGCTTACTCATTCATTCAACAAACGTTTCTGAGTCACTATTATGTGCCTGGCATACTTCTAGGCACCAGAGATAGAGCAGTGAACGAAACAGACAAGAATTCATGCCCCCTTTTGCTTACATTCTAGAAGAGAGACAAGAAGTACATATAAATAAATAAGGAAATTATAAAGATCATTAGAAGGCAGTAAGTATTACGCAAAAAAGCGGGGTAAGGGTGATGCAGTGTGGTGAGCAATTTCTCTTTTAAATGGGGTGGTTGGAGTGGACCTTAGGGGCTGCATTTGAGCCAACCCTGAAGGTGTGAGGAATCAAACCATGCAAACCTCCGAGGACCGCTTCCGGGAGAGGTGGGAGTGTGCACAGAGGGCTCCCAGAAGAGCCAGGAGGCCAGTGCGGCTGAGGGGAGTGAGATGAGGTCATTCAAGTAGCGGAGTCCTGGTCACCCAGCACCTTGTAGGCCAGGGTGTTTTTATTCCTGGTGAAACTGGAAGTCATCTCAGAGGCTTTTGAACAGAGGAGTTACATGAACTGACTTACGTTGTTGTGATGGCAATAAATTATTATATTAAATATTAAAATGAATATTAACTATTTAAAAGGGCCTGGCACAGAGCCTGGAATGTGCCTTGTGTGTCCCCACTTCCGTATGTCCACACTGGGTGTTCGTTGACGTATACGTGGGGCATGGGGACTGCACAGGGAGGGCATGGCCGTGTGAGTCGCTGGCGCCCTCTCCTGAGGAGTCTGCACCAGCTACAGCAGCCGGACGCCGGCGGGCCCTTACGGGCCTGTCGTCCAGGGCAGCTGGCAGCCAGGCGCTGTCTGTCCCTCAGCCTGGGCCCCACAGTGCCCTGCGGCCTGGCAGCGGGCTGGGTGTGTGTGCTGCCAGGCTGCCCTGCCTTGCGATCACAAGCCTATGGTGTCATGGAAAGAGATCTGGGCTCCGGAGGCCAAGGATCCTGGGGCTGGATCCTCCTTGGCCACAACATGCTGTGTGACCTTGGCAGGTCACCCCACTTCTCTGGGCCGTGGGGTGTTTCCTCCAAGTCATACTGACTCACTGTGTGTCTGGCACGTGATGAAAGTTCAGTAAATGTTTTGTTGCATCAGGGCTTGAAGTGGGGGCCATCAACCCCTCCTCATGAATATTAAATTTAGAAAAAAGTAAGTAAAAGTGCCTGGTGGGTATTCATGAAACAGTTATTTAAATATTTCATGAGCACCTACTATGTGCCAGGCACCAGAGATTTGATAGTGAACAAAACAGCTTAAAAACCCCTGACCTTGGGTAGCTGGCATTTTAGGTGTCAATGGTCACTGATGTATTTGCATATCTCTGTCCTGGGCAAGCTTGTGGTGAGAGGAAATAGAATGGGAGGAAAGAGGGAGAAATAGACTGTCTCAAGGGGCAGGGTTGGGGGCGGGGGAAGCCACAGTAGACAGACAGGTGGGGAAGTGCCTAGAGAACCCTCAGTTCCTGGCTTGGGGACACTTCTCCTCCCCAGTCCTTCCTTCTTCACTCCCTCAGATGGGGTCTGAGGAGATCTCCACCAGGTCTCTTGGGGCCAGCGGGAAGGTAGCCAGCCCTCAGTGAGGTCTCTTCTCTCTCTATGTTCATAGCAGAGCTGGGAAAGGTTTGCTACAGAGGTGATGAGAGTATGTGGGAGGGATGCAGTAATGGTCTGGTTGTATGTGTATTACCACATGAGACCCTGATCTTCTTTGGTTTGTCTTTGTCCGTCCTCTGGGGTGGCCACATCCATCTCCCCTGCCCTAGTTTCCTTGGAGACAGACAAAGCTGGGGCTTAGACCAGAATTTCTGGTCCCAGGAAGGCTCTGCTCAGAGAGTGCTTCCCCTGCTGGGGGTCACCAGGTGTTCTGGGCCTTCTGTCTTCTCTGAGCACAAGTTGGTAGTTGTCACAAGGCCAGATGTGTGCTGGAGATGGGACTTTCTGACCTTCAGAGCTGTCCCACTGAGTTCTCTGATCGCAGAGCCATTCAACAGGGCATCAAGACTGCTTGTCAAGGATGCTGGGACAAGGCTTTACGGGGGCCATTGTCAGAGGGGCTTCACCTTCCCTCCAGGCTAGTGACTAGTCTGCACTTAAGCTTTTGGGAGGGTGCCTCCAAAACCTTCCCTAACCTGTGTGTCCCTTTATCCTCTGTGGGGGAGAGGAGTGCACGTAACCCAGGGGAAAGGAGAAAACACCAAGAGGCTCCAGAAATTACTCCCAGATACACACACCTGGGGCTCTCATCACAGAGAGGCTAGCTCAGATTCCATCCCCGCCCCCTTCCCCCATGTTCAAAGATTAGAGGGGATAGAAGAAGCCCCACCCCCCAGCCCTCCCTCCTCTATCCCAGTGGGAAGACCCTGGAAATGCTGCTTCCCATTTCATTTCTTGTGAGGACTGTTAAAATTCTCCACAGGATGATGGGGATAGTTCTGGGACCTGCAGTTTCACTCCATTGCACCCCCCCCGGAGGGGGGAAGAAATGGCAGGAGTCACCCGGTGGCAGAGGGTGGGGCCCTGTGGTGTAGCCCCTAGCTCCCCCCAGGGCAAAGGTAAAGAACACCTTGGAGAAGGGGACCATCTTAGAGGGAAGGAGGTACACAACCTAGAGAGGAAGGGGCAACTTGTGAGCGAGAGCTGCAGAAAAGGAGGGGGAGAGAGACAGAGACACCAGACAGAGGTGGGGCTTTTGGAAGTTTCTAGAAAAGCCGGTCTGGAAAGTGAGACCAGGGACCTTAAGGCTAAAATCTTTTAGGTTTATTTCCTCTGTAGATTGAGTTTACTATCTTTGTAATCTCTATCCTTTTCTCATTTCCTTTAGGAGTATAATCCCTTAAATCTGTGAGAAGCCACTTTAAGGTATATGTGCTTCCCTCAAACTTCCTAAATGTTTGATCCACCTGGAATTTATTTTTTGGAAGGAGTGAAAAAAGACAACAGCCTTTACCCCTGCCCCTCCAGTTGCCCCTAAACCATACATTGAATTTGTTTCCCCACAGATTTAAAATGCTTCCTTTTATATACTAAAGTTTCAGATGTACTTGGGTCTTTTTCTAAACATCCTGTTTCATCCCAATAATGTTTGCATATTCCCTCTTCATTAAGAAACTCATTTTAGTTATCCTAGTTTTATGTTTTCTTCCAGGATTTCCTAATTTTTTTTTCATATGTCCCACACCCCCTTTCCATCTTGGACAATCTTTAGAATTATGTTTACACATTCTCCCCAAATTTCCCTTTAGTGTTTTAACTGAGACTGCATTGAAATTACAGATTAATGTAGGAAAAATTGACATATTTGGAAGATTGAAACTTCTTATCCAAGAACAAGATAGATCTTTCCATTTTTCCTAACTGTTCTTTTTCCTGAATTAGCACTTGTGCAAAAAAGGCACTCAAGGCATGTTTAGTGAAAAGAGGCTGGAAGTTTCTCTGGGGAGGGGGCTGGGAGCAATCGTCTTCAGAGCCAGGCTGTGGGAAGTGACACTGTCCCTGGGCCCTACTGATCCGAAGGTGGAGTGGGGGGGCAGGAGGGGGTGGTCCAGGAATTGAGGTCTAATGGGAAGTCTTTGTGGTTCCCCAGCAAAGTCCCCTACCCTCATCGCTATACACACTGGGAGCTGGGAGGCTCTGGGTGTGGGATGGTGTGAGAGGCCCGGGTGACAGCCTGGCTGGGCAGGAGGGAGCAGGAGAGAGCGCACAGTCCATCTGGAGTGGTGTGTGACAGGGCCCTGGGGCCCCCAGAGACCAGGCAGTGAGGACAGCAGGGGTGGGCTAGGCTTGTGCTTCTCTTTATTGTTCTGTCTAGAGCCTGGCAGCGGGGGAGGGGCTGGCACGGGGAGGTGGGCACCCCTCCCACCTTCCTGAAACCACCCTCTGCCTCTCTCCTCTCCTCTCCAGCATCTCACCCACCCTCTCTCCTTCTGAATTTCCTGCTCCCACATCCAGCACCTTCGGGGGTTCTCTCTTGTAGCCCCTGCTATCTAAGCCCACCCTGGGTGAGGGTGGGAAGGGGGAAGGGAAAGTTAAGGGACCATAGGGGACAGTTTCAAGCCCCCCAGTCTCCACAGGGGGGCCAGTCCCCCTGATCACCTGCCTGGCTTCCGGAGGAAGCAGCCCCCTTTCTCTCTGACCCAGGCTGGGGAGTGGTGAGGGTACACGGGGCCCATTCCTGATCCTGGGGTGTCCCAATGCCGTGCTCTAGGGTCCTCTCTGAAGCCAGAGCTACAGCCCGGAGGTGGGAGGGGCAGGGTCACCACTCTGGCCTTGGCTCCATCCCGCAGGCCCAGGATACTGACTGGAAGAGGCCGGCCCTGAGGGGCAGAGAGGGAGGGCGGCCAGAGCCTTCCAACATCCAGGGGCAGCTGGGGCACCCCTGGGGGTAGGCAGGGGTGGGCCACGTTCCTGGTGGGGACCATGGTGGGGAGGGTCAGTGAGGAGGGGCCAGAGGCTGTGAGGGGAGGCCGGTGGCTTGGGGAGGTGCCCGAGGACGGAAGGAGGCAGTGAGGGAGGACAGGGGCAAGGATGGTCTCTGGCGGCAGAAGGGTCTGTGGCTTTAGAGCACCTCGTGTTGCTGCTGTGTGGCCTCACTGACGACCTGGGGAGAAGAGAAGCCCAGTCCAGCCCCGGTGCTGGCCGGAGAGTGCAGCCTCCAGCCCCAGGCCTGCCCCCACTCCAGGGCAGCAGGACACCCCGCCACCAGCCAGGTGGACACACCCCAATGCTCCTCACCTCCCCATCCCGGGTCTCGATGGTCTTGATCATCACGGTCTTCTTGGTATGGACCTCAGAACCCCTTTGCTCAGGGCTCGTTTCTGTAACAGACCCATTTGGACACTCAGTCAGACCAAATCCCAGAAGGCCCAGCTCTGCCCGCCCAGTCCTGGGTTATGTGAGGGGCTGTGCGTCCATCCCTATCTCATCGGGCAGAGCCCAGGAGGCCTCCCAGCCCCCTCAAGATTGACTGTATCGCCTGTCATTGGCTCCACCGATCCTGGGGCCAGTCCCACTGTTGAGATGGACTCAGGAAGCAACAGATTTGTTCCAGGTGCCGGCTGGTTCGGGAGGGCAGGGGACCACTGAGGCCCCAGCTGCCGGGCATTGGCACTGCCCACGCCTCCTCCCCTCCTTGCCATCTCTGGGCTCCAGGGCAGCCCTGCCTGAATTTGAACCGTGGGACTCCCCTCCTCCGAGGCAGTTTGGGACCCCAAAGCCCAGACCCAGGATACCCTGTTGGAGGAGCTTATGGTACTGCCCCCCTTAAGACTCAGAATGAGCAATGTGATGTTTCAGTGAAAGAGGCTGGGAGTCTGTCACTGATTCTCTGTGCTGCTAACCAGCCACTTGTTACTCCATGCCTCAGTTTCCTCATCTGTGAAATGGTAACAGTGAAATCCACCCTATCAAGGCCACAGAGAAATTTGAAAAGCATGGAGCAGTTTTAAATGCTAGACTAGCACTTTGTGTCTGTATAAACTACTCACTGAAGACAGGTTTTGCATTTTATAGGGGGGGTCAAATTTCGGTCCTTGGCATGATGCAAGCTGATGTTTTTGAAACTCTTTAGCGAGCAACCAGCCCTTGATGGACATTGGTACCCGGTAGAGCACAGCGTGTATTTTGTCCTGATGGAAATGAACATCGAAGATATGAAAGGCTTGATCTAGGAACGGCGAAGCTGCCAAGGACTCCAACTTGCCTTTCCTAATGTATCATTATAGCATGTTTTTCTGCTCTCTGGGGTTGGAAAGCCACTCTATCGGCATATTACTAATGTCAGAAGTGGCAGAGTGCCCTAAGAACTCGTTCTTTTAATTGTTTGGCTTTGCTAAGGTTTGGCTTCATTTTTCAAACGTGCATCCAACATTTTGCTCCATCAAACTGGAAATGTTCAACAAGCAACCAGGGGGGTGCTTGGCAACATGCCAAACAGACAATGGGCAGGGACTGCCTTCCACTCGAGGAGTTTGATTCTAAATGCTCCTGCTGCCAGGCCCTCCAGGACACCCCAGTGCCTTCAGAGTTTGGGTGCAGCACAGGTGCTATTTCCTGAAGCCCCAGTACCCCTAGAAGGTACAGGGAACATAGTAAATGAAATAAAGTGAAATAAAGTAAAATTCTCTCTCTGTCAGAAGGTAACTCATGTGCCTCTATCCAGACTCCCCCCACCCACCCAGACTCCACCCTGTCCTGCCCCCACAGTTCTGTCCTCCCCTCCTGGCTGACCCTGGGACTCACCTCGGAAGTTGAGGGCAGAGAAGGTCTGGATGGGGAGGTTGATCCTGAAAGGAGAGAGACCAAGCAAGCCCCCTAAGGGTTAGGGACTCTCCCCACTCCCCATGTCTCCATATGGCCACCCATCAGGGCTCTCCCTGATCTTCCATAAAAACCACCTTTAACTGCCTCAGTCCCACTGACCCCACATTGCTTAGGAGATGGGGTCAAAGGCCAACTCCAGCTGTCCCAGGAACTGTCCCTTCTAAGGACCACCCATTCCATCTGTGACCAGCTGGCATGACATCAAGACCCCCATCCCCTCAGCACCTTTCCTTCTTGCTCCTGGCATTGCAGAATGTGTCAATAGCAGCTCTGGGAAACATTCATTGAGTGCCCACCCTCCAGCCAGGCTGGGAACCGCTGGCCCACCCATGTGGGCAAGTTCCAGGAGCTGAGAGCCCCATTTATGCCTAGCACTGTGAAAATGCAACACAACTCTAGCTACCTTAAAAGGCCATTGTGTGTAGATGTTATTCTGTGAAATCTGGAGCCTCTCTTTATGCCTAAGCATGCCTGCGGCTTTTTTTTAACTTCAGATATCATCATTTTTATGAGTGTCAGTGGGCCCGATTAAAAAAAATAATTGGCCTGCTTTAAATCGAGGTTAAAATTTATGTACAGTGAAATGCACAGATCTTTAGTATACTTTTCAATGAGTTTTTGGTCAATGCCTACATCCATGTAACCACTACTCTGGTCAAGGAACAGAACATTTCCATCACCCCAGAAAGTTCCCTTGTGCCCCCTTCCAGACAGATGTTGTTTTCTGAGTCTGGAGGTGAGTTGCTCTGAGCATGTTGTTTTGTGTCTTTTCCCGTGAGTGTGCATGGAGGAGTCCCTTCGCTCTCTCCCTTAGCCTAGCCGTCTACAAGGCTTCCTGCCATTCTCCCTCTGTCTCTATTTGTCTCCATCTGCCCCCTCCCTTTTCCCTTTCCTCCCCCATCATTTCCCACTCTGCTCTCATCTCTCTCTTGACTGGCAGTAATATTTTATTACTGGTTGCTGAATATGGTTTTATGTTGGTGGTTCTTAATTTTGAAGATGGATGAGGGAATACTTGTATTTCTCTTTTTTCACAAGCTCTTAATTAAATCGCTTTTTACCCAGGTGGCCCTAGTTAATTCTCTGCAATTAATGGAATGGTGGCCTCCTGTAGAAAAGTGTTTCCAGGTCTCCTGGAGGCAATCTCCAGACCCCTAGCGGCAGGCACGCGCCCTCCCCCACGGGACCTCCCAGGGCCCCGCCCCCAGCCCCTGGCTCGCCCCTCACCGGCTCTCCTCGCCCTCCAGCAGCTTCCGGTAGGTGGCAATCTCCACATCCAGGGCCATCTTGACGTTGAGCAGGTCCTGGTACTCGCGCAGGTGGCGGGCCATCTCATCCTTCAGGTGCCGGATCTCCTCCTCCAGGCGCGCGATGCTGTCCTGGTAACCGCTGGCCTCGCTGGCGAAGCGGTCCTCCAGCTCCCGCATCTGCCTCATCAGGGAATCGTTCTGCAGGGGACCAGGAATCCAGGTCAAGGACAGGCTGTCAGTGGGGAGGACACGAGGGGCCCAGGATGGAAAGAAACTCAGCCTCAGGGCTGGGAGGTACTGTGAGATAGTCAGTTCCAGGAGCTGTAAAACTCTTCTTAGCCAGGGAACCCTGAGCCCAAATGAAGTCTTGTGTGAAAGTTCAGAGAGTTAAACAGATTAAAGGGGGTGGGGGATGGGGTGGGCTCTATGTTCAGCCTCACCCCTGACCCACATGCAGGGAGCTGCCCCCAGGCACCCTCTGATTCCTTAGAACCCAATGGGGAATCCACTCATCTGTTCTGACCCCGGTGGTTGTGGATTTGAGGGGACAGAGGCCCAGAGCTGCAGTCAGGAAGGTGCTGGGTGGGCCAGGTGGGCAGAGGCTTACAGTGCCCTTGAGGGCGTCAATCTCGCAGGTGTAGGACTGGATCTGGTGCCGGTATTCCATCATCTCCTGCTTGGCCTGGCGCAGCGCATCGTTGTTCTTGTTGGCCGCCTGGGTCAGGTCAGACACCTAAGGGCAGAGACAGGGGCCCTGAGAGAGCAGGACACAGAATGCCGGGAGGGGAGGGGAGCACAGAGACTCCAGGCCCACCCTCCTCCCCATAGATGGAGGCACAGGCAGCACCTGTGATGGAGGGGGACAGAGGCACCAATTCCCTGGGGCAGGACACCCACCTTCGACTTGTACCACTCCTCGGCTTCAGAGATGTTCTTAGCCGCAATGGTCTCATACTGAGCTCGGATGTCCCTGAGGGCAGCGGTGAGGTCTGGCTTGGACATGTCCATCTCCACCTGGACCTGTTGTTCCTGAAGCTGGGCTTGCAGCTCCCGGATCTCCTGCAGGGTGTGGTTGGGGGTCAGTCTCCCACCAGGCCCTCACAGCACCCCCACACGGGCCATTCTCAGAGCCCGGCACCACCCCCACTCTCCATCTGCATTTGCCAGGGCCCAAGGACCTGGAACAGAGGGGTGGAGGGCATACCTCTTCATGCACTTTCTTAAGGAACGCGATCTCCTCGTTCAGAGATTCGATTCTGCGCTCCAGGTCAATGCGAGCTAGAGTGGCGGCATCAACATCCTGGAGTAGGCCAAGTGAGAGGGACAGGGTCACTGTCCACCCAGGCAGGGCAGAGGGGGACAGGGGCCATGCAGGAAGGTACAGAGGGGAGAAGGGTGTGGGGGTAGGAGGTCTGAAGAGGGCTCACTGCTCGGAAGGCAGCCAAATTGTTCTCCGCTTCTTCTTTCTGCTGGATCTCCTCCTGCAGCCTGGCCAGGACAGACAGAAGGACAGTTAGTGGAGATTAAAGCAGGCAGCAGAGACAACTGGCTGGGAACTGCTCAGGACAGAGGGAGGAGACCTGGCTGCTGGGTAGAGATGGGGGCCCAGAAAGGGAGTGGCAGAGGCCCCGCCCCACCCAAGAAGGGGGTGGGGTGGGGAGGAGCCCAGTCTCTGCCCTGGACCACACCCTCGAAGTCTCTGTGCCCACCCACCAGTCTGTGATCTCCTGGGGTTAGGAACTGTGTCCATATTATCCACCTAGGTTCCTTGTGTGGAGCCCTAGTGTGCTCCATGTAGGTGTTCAATAAATGTGACTGGAAGGAGGAGGGTGATTCCATTAGCTGGGCTCTATACTTGCTGCCCTTTTAGTCCTGGGAGCCTGGCTGAGCCAACTCTCCAATTCCCCCAAGCTTTCTGCAAGCTGCAGCCTCCCCACCCCACCCACAGCCACTCTCCCTGCCTCCCTCTGCTTATCCATCCACCTTGGGAGATGGCACAGCCTCAGCCAGGCACAGGGGCCAAGCTTCCCGCTCCGGCTCCCTCCCAGGGCCTTGCACACAAGAGAGAGAGCTAATTGGGTTTTCCAGGCTGTCACCAAAGATGGCAGCAGCTGCCCCTCCCAGCCTGCCCCCACAGCTCCCCTTCTCCTTGCAGCCTCCCCTTCTCCCTCTGCATCCACCTGCCTTCCTGACTCCAATCAATATCACCCAACACCTCAAGAACCCCACAGGGCACAGGGGTTCACAAGGTTTTCCACTTCCACCCCATGATCTCCCCAAGAAAACTCCTCCTAGCAGCGTGGAAGCACAAGGGAGAGACCTGGGGTCCATCTTTCCTTGGGGGACACGGGTGGGTGACCCTCTCACTGCACGGGGCAAGAGAGGGTGCCCTGGCTCCTGGGAGAAGGCGGGTGCTGACAGCTGGGCCCCACCCTCCCAGGTCTGGCCTCCCCTTTTGGGGGGGGCACGGTCCCTCACTTGGCCTTGAGCCGCTGCAGGTCGTCGAGCAGGTTATCGCGCTCGACGTCGACGCGGGCGCGCTGGTTGGTGAGCACCTCCACCTGGCGCCGCAGCTCGCGCAGCTCCTCCTCGTAGAGCTCGGCGACGCGCGTGGGCTCGCGGCCCTTAAGCCGGTTCACTTCGGCGGCGAGGGCCGCGTTCTGCTGCTCCAGGAAGCGCACCTTCTCGATGTAGTTGGCGAAGCGATCGTTGAGCTCCTGCAGCTCCACTTTCTCGTTGGTGCGCGTGGCCAGGAACTCCTGGTTCACGGCGTCAGCCAGCGAGAAGTCCAGCAGCTCGCCCGCGCCATAGGAGGAGGAGGGCGCGCGGACAGCCCCCAGCCGGCTGGCCCGCAGCGACCCCAGCCCGCCGGCCCCGCCCGAGGTACGCGACACCTGGTACACGCGGGACGTCATCGAGCTCGAGGAGCCCTTGGTGCCGAAGCCCGCGCGCGGGAACACGGGCGAGCTCAGCGGGGACCCGAGCGGGAAGCTGGGGGCCCCGCCGAAAGAGCGGCGGTAGGAGGACACGCGCTGGCTGGACGAGTAGGCCTGGCTCATGGTGGCGGCGCGGGCGAGGCTGGACGGGCGCACGGAGGCGGCGGCGGGCGGGTGGCCGGCTGGAGAGTGGAGGCGGCGAGGGTAGACAGGGCCCCCAGGCGTCCGCACTATTTGTATCCCTCCTGACATCAGCCCCCGCCGCCCCTCCTCTGACAGCTGCAGGATCCCGCTGTCCTGCCAGGAAAGGGCGGCCCGCTGGCCCGTGGGGGCGGGGAGGCCTGCGCCCCTGCGCTGGCGGATGGGGGGCCTGGGAGGCTGTGAGGGAGAAGCTGACCCTACCCTGGAGGGCAGAAGGGGGACAGGCCTGCCTGCCAACACTTCACGGGGTGGGGGATGGGGTTTGCAAAAGTTTATCCCTATCCAAAATGAAATTGTACAAATTCATACATATGATAATGGGATAGAGGCTCTGAATTTCCATTTAGTTTGAGGGTCCCCTTTTTTGCTCCAAAGGGAAACTTGGGGCCATTTCCTGAAAGAAGGCCTGTTCCAAGAATGGCCCCAAGTCCCATTATTTCTAAAGACTCTCTGGAAGTTGTAGAGGTTCGGGAGAGTGAGCTCAAGCAAAGACCAGGCCACCAGCAGCCAGGCCTAGAGGCCAGGGCGTCTCTAAGTAGGCAGGGAGGGTGGGTAGGCACCCGGCAGGCAGAGAGCAATGCTCACCCACAGCCAGGCAAGAAACTTGGCCTTGCCTGCTCACAGATGTCCATTGGCACTTAGCCTCTAGCTCTGAGCCTCAGTTTCCCTTTGGACTGGTGTAGGCTCTGTGCAAGGGCTTCTTCACCCCCACCCCCCACCTCCACGAGCGAGAGCAGGGCCTCGAGTTTATAAACAACAGGGTGATTTCCGGGAAGAGAGGCTGGTGCCTCCTAAGTTTCCAATTGCCGTGTCCACTCTCACCTCCACACCACCAGCTTTGCTGGCTCCTGTCTCCTTGTGCCCACCCCCACCCCCTCTCTAGTTCATCCCTCTACTCACACCACCCACGTCCACACACACCAGGGGTTTGTGTTTTGTCAGGAACCACACGTCAACCCAGCCATCTCCCTGGCAGTAACAGCTGCCAACCCGAAATACCAGTGCTGGTATTTATAGAGGAGAATGCATCGGCCTGGGAAACAAGCACACAGAAGAGGAACACTGGGGGGATGTTGGGGAGGGGTGGGAGCGGGTCCCTGAGGAGGCCAAGCCTCATAATAGTGGAGGGAAGGCTCAGGGTGACAAGCCCCAATCACCTTCCACCTCCTTACTGCTCCCCAGCAGGGCTGGAGCCCCAGAGTGCCTGCCCATGTCTTCACAGCACCCTCCTGAGTCAAGGCATTCGCTGACCCTAGACACCTCCACATTTCGTGAACTTTGCACATGTCTCTGCACCTCCACCTGGCACTCTACAGGCCTTGCTTAGGCCTGACTCTTTTGTAATGTAAATTGTGGATGTAGAGCACTGGATTAGGAGCCCACTGCTAGTTCTACCCCAGCTCTGCCCTCACCAGCAGGAGTAATGACTGGCAGGCAAGTCCTTTACTTCTCAGCCTCAGTGTCCTCATCTGTAAAATGGGGATGTTCAGCTTTGCTCTGTCTACCCCATAGGGGTTGGAAGAGGTTCAGGTGATGATAATGCAAATAATGTAGTAATAGTACCCTAATGCATGGAGCGCCTACTGTGCACCACTCTACTAAAGATTTCACACCCACAAGGCCCAATTCTCCAACAAGCCTATGTGGTAGGAGTTAGCATCATTTTCATTTTATAGCTGAGGAAGCTGGGAGGGTCTGACCCCACCAGGGTGTGAATGTACCAGGTGAACTGGAAAGGGTGTTGTGACTGCTGTCTCTTCAAAGCCCTTTCACATTACATGTCTAATTTTTATCCATGAGATAAGCTTATGAGGTGGGTGAGGAGTCCCAGATATTCTTATCCAGCCTTCAAGCTCAACACAAGCTGTTGTGTTCTGGTTATTTTTGTGTCTCATCTCCCAAGCTA
>PVKY010001434.1:0-32113 GCA_004027775.1 Bradypus variegatus
TAATGTTTATTTGGAATAAAACTTACATGATGGCAACTATGTAGATAAATGTTACTGTCTTAAGTGATACTTGCATGCAGAAATCATATGAAGCATTACAGTAAAAATAACTCCCTCATCCTTTCATCTTAGAATTCAAACTATGAGAGTATACAGCAGACTGCAAGAAGCATTGCTGAGCAAGCTCATGAGCTGGCCTATGACCCAAATTATATGTCACCTTTTGCACAGTTTGCATGTGACAACGGATTGAATGTGAGAGGTAAGCATTCCTTGGCAAGGTCGCAAGTACCAATTAGGGATATGGTATTAGTGGGATGGAGTGTTCTAGGCCGTGGGGTGAGTGTGGTGAGTGTCCTGTCGCGGCCTCCCTGCTGTGGCTTTGAGAAGGGCAGCAGGCCTCCACACCAGAGGGCGCGGGCGCGGGCCTGGGCCTGTCGTCACTGTCTTTCCCCCAGAGGAGGCCCTTCAGAACTGAGCTTCATGGCTGCAGAAGCAGGCGAAACCTGGAAGCCTGTTCTGCCCCCACTGAACTGCTTGGATTTGAGCCCAGAAAGCTCCGAGCTCTGCCCAGAGAGGCTGGACGTTCCTAACCCTCCAACATTCTGCCCTTCACGTGTCTGACATTTCACTTTCCCCTTCCTCTGGCTTTGTGGGACTCACTGACAGTATCTGTCTGCCAGATTGCCACAGCAGGCTTCATAAAGGAAAGCAGCGTTAGACTGTCCTTGGCTGAAGCATCCTTCTGTCTCCTGAGTGACACGTGACCTTGGGAGCAGGCCAGTAGATCAGTCCAAGGGCCAAGATGACATGTAGGTGCTAGCATCCCAGAACTGGGACATTAGGTAGTTTCTTGCTGTTGTGTTATTATGATATGTAAAGCATTTCTTATCCCTGCAGGAAGTATTAAAATAGAAAAATAGCACATGCCATAGCTATTTGCAGATTAGAATACAAGCCTACTTCGTTTCAAAATAGTGGATATGTTTGTTCAAATTAAGACTGTGGGTAGAAACATGTAACCTTGTCAGGCAGAATTTATCTTAACTATAACTAGAGTTTGTCTTTACTGTGATTGATTTAAACAGAGGATGTGGGTGACCATTTATGAAAATTTACATTTTTTTTTAAGAGAAGTTGCAGGTTTTCAGAATCATCATGCGGAAAATACAGAGTTCCCATATAGCCCCCCTCATTCACAGTTTTCCCTGTTTTTACCACTTTGCATTATTGTGGTACCTTTGTTATACCAGTGATGAAACAACATTATTATAATTGTACTACTAACTATAGTCGGTAGTTTACATTAGGGTTCACTGCGTTGTATAGTTTTTTGTTTTTTTTTTATTCTACTAACTGGTGGCCATTTTAACAGCGCTCCAGGAAACGTGGGGTTTTTTTTTTAAAGCTTCAATTAAATGACGTGTACCTTCTTGCTGTTTTTTGTGTAACTGTCAAATTTTTTCTTCTTTTTTCTACCAGGATATATTGACAAACCAAAACTATCTGAAATGCAAGACTTTGTCTCCCAGTACTTACTTAGATGTATGTTTTTGATTGACTTTTCATTTTGAAATATAGTAATACATTTCCATGCTCATTTTAGGTGGAAAGCCAGATGACATCACTGTCCTGCTTTCGATAGTGGCTGAGTATACAGACTGACTCGCCTCGATGTCACTTCCATCTCTCCCTCATCACCCCCAGCTCCCCCTGCCACGTGTTCTGATCCTGCTGGCAGGACCACATTTCTTTGCCACTGATCTCGATGGCCAGGGATGTCAGCCTTCTGCCTGTCTTTCTGAGACCCAGTGAGATCTCTGTTGAGAACCACTACTGTCATTCACTAGCTCATGTCTGCCAGCAGCAGCTGAAGAGGATCAAGATTTGAAGATTGGCCTCCATTGCTTACTGTCCTTTCTCATGATGGGATGGAGATTTTCAAAGCCAAAATGGCTGTTACTAGTTTTTAAAAAGTGTTTGGAATATTGAAAATGAGTACTGTTGGTAAAGTGAATTCAAAATGACACTGTGTAAAAGGGATTTTTAAAATCTAACAAAAGTCGTATGTTATGATGCATCTGCTAGAAACATACATTATTCGTCAAAAAGTGTTACCCATGTACTACTCCCTAAGCAGTCTTCGTTAGGGTGATTGGTGTGGCTTTATGTCTTCTTATTATAACTCCTATTTTTCAGGGGCTTATAATTCTGCTCTAAAACATTGCTCTGGGTTATGAAATCTTGATCCCAGGAGCCTTTTTTGTTACAAATTGGAAGAGAAATTCATTTTAGTTCTGTGGATACAAATGTTTTGTGCTTTTTCAAAGATGCTTACCTGTGCTCCTGTGATTCAAGTTTTGGCAGTTCATTGATTAGTCCAAACCGCAGGCTGGTGGCCTGATCTGCAGGTGGGGTAGGGGGGACTCCTTAACAAAAATTGTTAATGGAAATATTTCTCAAGATTGTCAAACGCCACAAAGCCTAGAAATTTCATGTTGTGGCTGAAATTCCTCCCAGCTGTCAGACACGATGCTGCAGGAGCTCTGGGCCTACAGGCCTGTCGGGTCATGAATGGACAGCTGTGACTTCGAATTCTCTTGGTTTTTGATGGTCATGCTCCCCATAGTCTTACCATGACCTTTGATTACTAGCCTTGCTTCTGTAGAGCACGCGCCAGCGACTGCACGTGGGAAGAGCACCATGTGCAGTGGGGCAGTGGCACGGAAGTCCACATGCAAAACTTCTAGTGATGATCTGACATTTGCAGTTGTCCTAAACAGAAATTTAGGGGTTTCTGAATCAAGCTTAATAATGTTTACAGTTTCCGAGTAGCCATTTTGCAGTGTCTAGTTCCTTATAAAACTACCCACCTTCAGTTTTCCTGTGATCTGCCAATCAAACTTATTTTTAAGGTTTGTGGACAAGTTGACTGCTGTAAAGCTGTATATTTTTGGGTCAGTTCTTTCCTTCATTAACTTGGTGGTAGAAAAATATATATACTTAGAAATCCTTAAATTAAAGCCATGTTTTATATATAAGTCAGGTAACATTGATGTATAGATGAGAATGCAATTAAACCTGATGAGAATCTACTTGAGGAGAATATAGAAAGTCTTTTTCTCTAAAGGAGATCCTTAGTCCCTGGTTTATTGCATTAAAACTTATGTTTGAGGTTACCTCAACTTGTTTTAAAAGGTTTTGTTTTGTGAATTTGTACTGTATATTTGAGTAACTGTCAAGCTTTTGTTTTATTTAAAATTGTTTAACATGTACCATGTACATGTCATTACTATATTTCAATGCATCATGCTTGTAACAGGCATTTCATTTATAATAAGAATGAGTTATTCATTTGTAAGCCGTTCAGTAATTTATCTACTATTCCTAAATTGGCATAATGTTAGGTATCTATTTTGAATCACCTTTAATTACATGTCAGAATGCCTTAACTACCCTAACTTGACAAAACAGAATTCTTTGATAGAGGAGATGGGGGGAGGGGGGAATGGAGGGAAACTCTGTTTTAAAAAAATGAGAAATCATTGTGCTATGATGAACCACAGACACGTGAGTGGCAAGTAGCACGGTATTTATTTTGCACAAACTATGTGCTGTCTCGGTGTATTTAAAAAGTGAAGAAAGTTGCATCCAGAAGGGTTTTGTAGAAAGGAATACATTTATACTTGGGCTGATGACTTCAGTTCTTTTGTTCGGGGTTTTTAATTATTTCTGGTATGTCGCCTTATGATCTGGATATATCTGCATTAATTTTCCAATGCCTACATTTAAATCTTGGTCAGAGCAGTGCCGGTCAAGTTACTGGCTTTTGTCTGCTCTCCTTTAACCCATCAAACACAATCTTTGTTGAGCTAGATTGGTGGTGTGTTACACACTCATTTAATCAACCTTTTTTTTTTTTTTTTTTTTTGAGAAAAAGGTGTTAGAGATAGACAACGTGTTTGTTCCAGTGATGGTGAAAATAGTGGGACAAGAATTGAATTTCACAGAGGAAGTGACTTTGGACCTGGCCTGTAGACTAGTGACATAGAATGTATTTTTTCTGTTTTGTTCTTTCCCCTGTCCTTTTTGTGTTATGCACTTAATTTTATTACTGCTGGGGGTTGGTTGAATGCTGCTTAACAAGAAGCTGTACCCCCTCTCGGTGGTCAGAGGCTGTGGGAGACCCACCCTAGAATTCCAGGCCACAGGACCCAAGCCTGCATGGGTGTGGCCGAGCTATACCACTTGGTGGGTCAGATTCTGAACCAGATGTGTGTGTGAATTATATTTTAAATCAAGCAGAATAAAAACACACACATTTGCCTCATGTAATGGACTTTTATAACAAAAGAGAAAATTTGGATTTCTAATTAACAAATGGCAAATTATTTATCCCTCTCTGGATGCACCAAAGACCAGTAAAGTTTATAGCTTTTCCATCTATATTTATAAAGCAATACTGTATTATAAAAAAAACAATATTTTTATCACATGCTTGAAATTTTTATTTTGTTCTGTTTTAAAACGTGCACTCTAAACATATCAGAACCTTATTTCTTCCTATGAACTTAAGCTGTCTGCGCACAAAAAATTCTGAACGGAGATGCAGTGGAGTCCATAGGCTCTTCAAAACCGAAGTGAGAATTGAGGGGGGTGGGAAACAAGTTCTTTGTACTGAATTACTGTACTGGCTTGACACAGCTGATGGGTACTGAGTCACAGAAGAATCCATTCCAGGTGTGCATGTCTGGGGGTTGGACCGTGTCTAGGTTAGCAACTAGAGTTCACGTTTTGCGTGATGGGAGAGTTTCCTGTCAGCTCCATTTGTTCTGGATAGACAAGTAGCTCAGAGATGGAAACCAACTTCAGTACCACCAACCTACCACACAAACAAGGCAGGAATTGTGGGAATTTACTGAGTCAGTTTTGAGTGTTTTGGAGATTGTAAACAAGATTGCCTAGAACTGTAAATGTTTGTAATTTGGGTGAGTTCACGGTTCCTTGTCACCTTATATCGGCTATCTTTGGTAGAAGCTACAGCATCTAATTTCCCTGGAAACTGTATCACATTCTTGCATTTAACAAGTTTTGCAATATCAAAAAACCAAAATCTACTTATTAAACTGAAAATTTGAAACAAAAAGCCTTTGGATTCTATTTGTTAAAAAAAAACAAGACAAGACAGTAAACTTAATCCTTTGCAAAATCAAATGTCTCAACTGAAATTCAATGGTGTCCATGTCAAAATCTTAATTGTTAAAGGTAGTTTGTGGCAAAGATGGCTAAATACTGAAGCAAATTTGAATTTGTGTATACTAATAAGCTGCTGCTTTCTGTTGAGACTATCATTATTTGTCTTACACAAGAGGCAGTTACCTGAATTGGATGTCTGAAATATAACTTATGCAGGAATAGTTCTGTAAATACATTTAAATAAACTGTAAAGATATTTAATAAATATAGTATTTATACTAATCTGTGCACTCCTTTTACTTTCAATACTAGCAGAAAAAAGAATGTCAGAGAAGACACCAGCCCTGGACATTGAGCTTGTTGGTTTTTGTCCAGTCCTCATTGCCAAGTCTGTTAGTGAACCTAGCAGTGACTCTGCACTCTGTAGCTTTCATTTTCTTTTACTAGTTTATCTGCCTTGGCTCTTTTTCACCAGCTGGTTTACTACATCAGTTTAACTTCCTCAAAAATTCATCAAAATTCACTGATGCTTAAATGTAAGATACAGATGTTTTCCCAGCGGCTTTGGATCTTCCAACTGATAGCGTGAAGTCACAAAAAACCTGGTGTCTTTTAAATTTAGCACTTTATATCCAAATTCTAAAATCCAAATTTTATACAGTCATTTAACAGGATAACTGTCTCTTACGGACTGGTTCTGCCTCCAGGCGTTTACTATTACGATGCCTTCACAACCTGGTCTCCTGCCCATTCCAGTGCGTGCACCAGAAACTTCATCTTCGGCAAGAAACCTTACAGCTATTCTGTAGACCGTTCTCCGTGCAGTCATCGTCATTTGTGATGCGAATCAGAAAGTCAGTGTTAATCATCAGTGTAAGCATAAGATATGTAAATCCTCAGCCTGCAGTGTGAAGGGATGCGGTTGAAATTATGTGGGCATTGCTAATTTCCATAAAAAGCTCAGTGGAAGCCCATTTTCATTCACTGAGGAACATCTTGGGATGAACTTCAATTTTTAGTAGGTTACTGTGGGTAGCCATGACTCATCACTAAGCTACAAGAGCCAAATTTGTTCTGGTTTCAATTAGAACTCTGTTCACAGTTCTAAAAGCATCCTGACCCACTCAGCCACCTTTGTTTACGGATTTCTCACAAAATCTAAAGCACAGTTGTTTGCCAGTTAACATGTCCCTGTGAGTTGATGGTTGCACAAAGACTTAAGGTGTTACAGAAGTCTAGTTTGTCAGGTTATAATTGACTGTAAACAGGTTTGGGAGAGGGAGAGGCGCACACTTTAAGATATTACATAATGATGTCTTTGTGCCAGATTTTGTAGTTTGCTTTTGCAGGTAAGAGGCAGTTCTTAAAGGGGCAGAGCGCAGCCGTTCACCCTCCACCTTGCTCTGAGCCAGCCCGGGCTGCCGCGCTCAGATGAGTCAGAGAAGCTCATGGCATCACTTCCATTAAAAAAAAAAAATCACATCTGAAAAGCAGAACAATTTAAGGCCATGAAATAAAATTTTACAATATATAAAAAGACTGAAGTGAGAGAAGTGGCTATATATTTTTATTCTTTACTTTTTTTTTCCAGGAGTTATTTTACTTAAAATCGTAACAAAGTATAAACAACAATAGACAAAAAAAAAAGTCATGGCATTACATGAGGAAAGGTTGCATCACTTTTACTATTCCTGAAAGCACCAAAACTCAAGTGTTGGCGAATCAAATACAGAAGATACCTGTCAACTGATCCCCAAACTGTTCCAAGCTATGCAGGTGCTCTGCAAATGGCTGCTGGAGAAAGGTCAAATGCCGTATAAAACCGGCCAACAAGTGTTCAGCTGCAGTGTGGATAGCACTGAAGTGAAGAATTCTAATGGGCTTTTCCCCTGCACTGAAAACTACTGCCTTCCAAATAGGATAATGCATTTAAAGCAAATTATATATATTTGATAAGCTGCTATTTCTAGATATGGCTATTGTATACGATGACGTCATTTACAAGAACAGAAGCCCATTCTCCATTTCAAAGGCTGCCTCGGGAGTTCCAGGCAGTATCTTCATCTACTGAGTGTGAACACGCGTCTGAGGCGCCAGTGAGCCGTAGGTGGCCTGGGGGCCAACTCCCCCGCTTCTCAGTGTCAGAGTGTGAGGAAACCGCCGTTGCTTGTGTCCTCTCCACTGTCGCTTGCTGTTGCCAGCTTGTCAACAGGGTGGCTGAAGCGTTCCTGCCGGTCGGAAGAAACTGCTCCGAAGAACATGGAGGAAAACTGGAGGCAAAAAGTTAACCGTGCTGTTTATTAGTGTTCATTAAATGTCCCCAGATGACCTATTCTTTTCAGAAACTCAGCCAGTGTGGACGCCCTATCTTTGGTGATGATGCATAGAACACCCTGAACTGTCACTAATGACCCAACACTTCCTAACGAAAAAAAAAAATCTCTTCCCTGACTTCAAAGGCACAAGACAAACCAGTTTGGGATCAATGATCTGTTTCCGACTCCCCTGCTTGAACCATCAAAACTTCCACCAGAGCTGTGGGAGATGAAAGTCAGAGACAACGGAGGCCTCTGGGGGCGATCCTGGGGCGTGGTGCCACCTTCCCTCCCCTCCCCTAACACAGAGGCTCCCCGTAAGGCCGCAGCCAGCTCCTCCCAGCCTGCCTCTGCACCCCAGCGCCCCCCGCACCTCCTCCGCTACACGGAAACAGCAGCATTAAAGTGCTTGACTGTCTCCCGTCTTTAAAATACATAAATAACAGTCCATTCCTCCCTCTCTGCTGGAGAGCTGTCTGCACTCGCTGTCTCCATTTCGTCCTCCTCCTCCTCGAGCTCTGTAATCACAAGTTCTGAAGCCCTCCCCCTTCACAGAATCAGCTCTTACCGTGGGCACCAAAAATCTCCACAACCTTAAAGCCAATGACCATTTTGAGTCTTCATCCACTTGATGGTCACTTTTTCACACCTGCGCTCTCCTGGTCCCTCAGACGCTTCTCCCACCCAGCCTTTAAATCAGGGTCTTGGCCTCAGCACTAGTGACATCTGAGATCAGATAACTCTTCGTGGCCGGGGCTGCCTTGTGCTTTGGCGGCTGTTTAGCAGCATCCCTAACCTTTACCCACTGGATGCCCATAGTGCACACACATGCCCTACTGTGACCTCCAAAACTGTCTCCAGAGATGGCAGATGCCCCTGAGGGTATGATGACCCCTGGCTGAGAACTGCTTTAAACGATGGCCAGTCCTCTGTACCCTCTCCCCCGGAGATCTGATCCACACCACTGACTGAAATTACCATCTATATGCCAGGGATTCTCAAATTTAGAATCTGAACTTCAACCCAAATTATCCAATCACCTACTTGATTTCTGAAACGTAACATTTCCAAAAGTGAACTAGTGATCTTAGCAAAGCCTCAAACCTGATTCTCCAAACCTAAATCATCCTTGACCCTCCTTTTGTAGCCCCCATATGCAACCCATCACCAAGACCTGTCAGTTCAACCTCCTGAATCACTTGTCTCCTTTGGCCACTTCTCTCCATCTCTAAGAAATCACCGTCTCTCAGATGCTACAACCACCTCCTGGACTGTAAGCTTCCACCTCGCTCCACACACAGCAGCTGCAGCTAAAGTTATCTTTTAAAAATTTAACTCTTTGTGGCCAGCCCGCCCTGTAAAAACTCTTTAAATATTTCAAGGCCGTTTACGTGACTTACAAGACACTTCCTTTATGGTTTGGCACTTACCAGCCTCTCTAGTGTCAGCTGGTGTCACTGTCTCCCCTGGCTGTGTGCTCTCCAACCACAATGGCCATCCTTCAGTTCCTGACCACCACATGCCCCCTTCCCATCACAGGGTCTTTGCAAATGCCCTCAGAACCTTCCCCTCTGTTCAACTTATTTATATCTTTTTGAGCTCAGCTCAAAATTTAGTTTCAAAGGGAAGACATCCTGACCTCCTGGCTTAGGGCAGTCCACATCTTAAATCTCGCTAAGCACCCTGAACTTTTTCTTTATTGAACTTATCACAGTGTTATTGTTGCTCTTTTAATGATCATATATTTAGTCATTGGACTATATGTTTGATGTGTATCTTCCTATTTTACCCCCAGTCTATAATCTCAAATTTAGGAACTTCTCTTGTTTATTTTGCTCACCATTGTAACCCCCACATCTAGGACACATGGGTCCCAACAACTACTTGTGGGAGTTGAATGACAGAATGAATGAATAAATGAATGAGTCCTGTTCTTGGCTCATCCTCATGTAATCAGAAGCTGACAATGCCCTTGGCAATGTGGCAGTTCTGACAGCAGCTGTTGAACCTTTGCTCCAGCTGGGGAATCCCAAATTAGCCGTGATGTTGGCTATGGTAGGCAGAGCAATGTCCTCTCAAATATGCCCACACCCTAATCCCCGGAACCTGTGAGTATATTACATCCCATGGCGAAGAGGAATAATGTAGCAGGTGGAATGCAGGTTGCCAGTCAGCTGCCCTGGACTACCCAGGTGGGCCCAGTGTAACCACAAGGGCCTTAAGCGCAAAGAGAGGCCAAGAGTCAGTGTTGGTGTGAGCAATGTGGGAAAGGCTCAGTGGGCACGGCTAGCTTGGAAACTAGAAAGGCACAAGCTGAGGAAATCAGGCAGCTGCCAGAATCCAAAAAGGCAATGCAGTCCTGCTGACACCTTTGATTTTAGCCCAGTGAGACCCACTTTGGACTTCTAACCTTCAAAACTGTAAGATACTAAATTTGTGTTGCTCTCAGCCATTAAGTTTGTGCCAGAGTGTTACAGCAGCCATAGGAAGCTGATACACTGGCCTTGAGCGTAATTGGAGACATAGTCTCAATTGCCTCTGAAGAGTGTAATCTTGTCCAAGGTCAAGGTCCTAAGGCTGGAAGTAACCTAAAGAGAGCGTCTGTGTTTGTTCGATGTATATTGTCACACATAAATGGCTCTTAATAATGTTTATGGTGCTATATTACAGACTAGAAAGCTTAGGTTTACTTTGGTCTTTGAGATCTGCCCTGAATTTGTTACTGGTTTAGGATAAATGCAATTTGCTACCCTCCCTTGGTTGTGCTTCCTCTTCAGCCTTTAAATCTTGCATGGCTGGATGGTCAAGGCCTTCCCTAATGCCTAAACTTCTTTTAATGGAGAAAACTTGTGAACATCCATGCAACTGGAAATTAGCCTCAAATCCAATATGAACTGGTTAAGAAAAGACATTATTATAAAATCTTTGCTTTATAACCCCACATTTCCCCCAATTTGGTGACCCTGAGCTGTGTATAACTGCTTTTTAAACTTTATTGAAAACGCACAATAGAAACAGCTATTGACGATCACTGTTGCAACTAGAGAACTACAGTAGTGCACTATCATACTTTAATTTTGAAAAACCCCTTCCCCAAAAGAAAGGGATAGAAATAAAGGGAATTAAATTGATTTCATTTTTGGAATCTTCTGATATCACTGGAGGTATTTTTAAACCTTTCTTAGGGTATCACAAACAAGGGTTGGAATCCCTGTGCCACACAGCATCCAACTTCAATTCAGATGTGTGCCCGTCAGTGGCCATGTCCCAGGAATCCAGAAATTAGTGAGACTCAGGCCCTCCCTCAGTGAATGCACAGTCTACCTGGTGAGAGTGACAGGCATATCTATTCAATTACAGTGTGACAGTTATAATGACTTGGATGAATGAGGTGCTCAGAATGAGAAGGCTTCAAACAGAGTCAGTTGAGCCCATTCTTGAAGGCTGGGTAGGAATCTGAAAGGTGAAGAAAGGAATCCCAGTATCCCAGGCTGTAGGAACAATAGCAAGAGCAAAACCAGAACACAAAAGTGTGTGCCGTGTATTTCCACTAAGATCAGGGACTAAGCAAGGATGCCCATTCTCCTCACAGCTACTCAACACTGAACTCAATGCATGAGCCAATGCAACTGGACAAAACAAATTAATTGGAGGCATTCAAGAAGTAAAACTATCTCCATATAAAGATGATTATGATATACTGGAAAACCTGAGAGAACTGACATAAAACTAATTGAAACATTAAAATAATTTCACAAGGCAGCAGGATATAAAACTAACATGCAAAAAAAATGCCTTCATATACACAAAAAAATAGGTAGTGAGAGGACATAAGGATAGAGAGAACCCCATTTACAATAGAAACACACAAGATTAATTATTGAGGAATGAATGTGATAACAAATGTGCAAAACCTATATGAGGAAAACTTTAAAACACTTCCAAAATTATAATAGTAGACTTGAACAAATGGGAAGACTTTGCCTGTTTTTGGACAGAATGACTTGACATTAACTTATAAATTTAAGGAAATAAAAAAATTCCAACAGACTTTTTCCTTAATGGAGCTTGATAAGTTGATGTTAAGTTCAAATGAAAAATAAACATTCAAGAATAGCTGGGGAAAAAATGACAAAATCTACAAAGGGAGACTAGCCCTACCAGACATTAGAGCATTGTCTGCAGCCTCTATAATGAAAAGTCCCAGGACTGACACATGAAGAGAGAGACAGGTCAGCAGACTAGGAAAGGAAGTCCAGAAGTAGACCCAAGCACATAAAGAAATTGAGTATATGATAAAGGGTGCACCTCAAATCCCTAGAGAAAGGTAGACATTACAATAAAAAGAGTGCAGGAATAGCTGTGCAGCCATTTTGCAAAACATCACATTAGATCCATACCTCATATCACACACAAGTAGAAACTCCAATGCTTCAGAAGGTTAACGTAAAAGAAATGAAGCCATACGAATTATAGAAGGAAAGAAGGATGAATTTCTCTTTAACTTCTGTACAGGAAAAGGCTTTCTAATTATGACTCAAAATCCAGTGGCAACTAAAAAAAAATTACTGATAAACCTGACTACATTAAGAAAACATTTTTCATGGCAAAAAATAAATAACAGTTAAAAGACAACTGATAAAACAGGAGAAAATATTTGCAATGTAAATCACAAATAAATGGCTAACATCCCTATCTATCAGGAACTCTTGAAAACTGATAGAAAAAGAAACAAAAACCCAATAGAAAAATGGGAAAAGACAAATAATTCATGACAAAATATAAAATGGCCTTTAAATACATGAAAAGATGTTTGACCTCGCAATTAGAAAAATGCAAATGAAAACTACACCGAGATCCCATTTCTCAACTATCAGTGTGGCAAAAATTTAGAAGTATGACAACACAGGCTGTTAGCCAGTCTGTGGGGAAACATTGCCTTTGAATGCAAACGGGTGGGCAGTCGGATGGTACCTAAGAAAACTACCTGGGCACTTCCTTTCTGCACCAGCAGTCCCACTTTTAGGAGTCTACCTTGAAGGTATTCTCCAACAATGTGAGGTACATGTGATGTTTTCAAAAGAGTGTGTGCCCAGCCCGATGACAATTCCTGAGACACTGGGGCTTCAGAGAGAGAGAGAAAAAGTTGTTAGGCACAAAGCAAGAGATCAGGTGGCCTTTCAGCCTAAAAATCTGCCTCCCTGAGTCTAAGTAGCTCAAGGTTTTTACGGATTCAAACAAGAGGAGATGGGTGTTAATATTGCAATAATAAGTACAAGCAGAAACAATTTACAAATGTAAAGGAGTGGAGCTATGCTGGAACTAAGCTAACCATTACACGAGCAAGTCACTGGTTAGTTCTGAGCTGACTCAAGTTCCTTTATTATCATTAGGGGGTTGACTTTGTGATTATAAGACTCTAAAGTTGGAAAAAAAAAACGGATAAAGGGGTACAAGTGAGGGTCAGTCACCAGATTTTTACAATCGCAAGGTCACAAGATAAAAGCTAGATAGTTAGACATTCATTATCAAAGATCAAGGCAACTGCATTACAGTTCAACAATTTCAGGTTATTTCTTTCTAGCTATTCTAATACACTAGAAGGTAATAAGAAATATCTATATAATGATTCAGTAGTTGTAATTATTTCTTAAATCCTAACTTGTTGGTTACATGTATGCATAACAACATTATTCATTACAGCACTGTTTGTAATTTCAAAACACCAGGAGTGGCGGTGATGGAAACGCCCACATAAGAGAGCAGGAGGACTAACGAAGGTACAATCATGTGTGGAATATTATGTAGCTGTTGGGGGAAAAAAAGAAGAACTGACATGGAGTGATTTCCAATATATACAGTTAAGTGCAAAAAACAAAGTGCAAACAGTACTTATAGTATAACAAAGAAGGAGGAATAACAAAACACGCATGTATCTGCTCATCTGTGCAAAAAGAAACAGTGATGATGAGAAACAAATGTGACAAGGTGTTGCTGGGCACAGGGTGGCAAGGATCGGGGCAGTGACACTCTCTGCCTGTGGTACCATTCTGACTTCAAGGACCTTGTCAATTGTTCAGCACTTAAAACAAGCAAGTAAATAAATAGAATCTACAAGGATGGGGGGAAAACAAAAAGGGAATACAAATAAAAACAAATGAAACTAACCGTATTAAGAATGAATAGCATAACCATACTGAAATATGAGAGGGGGAAGAAAAGAACTAGCCTATGTAACTTTGAAAAACATTATTACACACACACACGCACTAAGACTAAAGGCAGAATGGTCTGTTCACAAATATTGCCCTCTAGGTAGTCAATCTGTCTTTCACAGGCGTACTGGTAAGCAGTTCTGAAACAAGGTGTTCTAGGGTAGAACCATAAGTAAATATATTGTGAAAAATAAGAGCCAAGTTTCTCACTGTCGGAGAAAGGAGTTACAAATAAGCAAGGGGGAGGCCTGGTTGAACCTGGGGTTGTTGGACTGAAATTGGAGGTATCAATATGAGTTCATGTTTTTTACTCTGTGTATGTATAGAAATATATAGATACAAGAGATAAATATGAATGTATGTGTTTATTTGTACATGTGTTTCTTGGTTCTGTCCATTGAGGGGGCCTAGAAGCAATGAAACCCCAGTACAAAGGGCACATCTAGCACCCGGCCGTTGGTTTTACAGACCATCACCTATGAAGGCAACCAAAGTTCTCGAAGAAATGGCTGATTCCAGGGCTGGAAGATAGGTAAGCCTAGAGTACCATGAGGTTCCAGAAAATTAATGAAAGGAAGTACTCAAAAGTTGATGGAGACATGTCAAAAGGGCACAGGTGCCAACCTGGAGAAGCTCCCAATAGCCAAATTTGGGGCACTTTGAACAATGCGATAAATAATGATAGTAATGGATTATAACCCCTAGAATACAGTAAAAATCCATGAATACATACTGATATAAATAAATAACTGAATAACAAGTCAATTGGAGAGAGTGAGAAACTAAGATAGCGGCTAGGTGAGACAGGGCGAAGAAACACCTCCGTGAAAAACACTAGATAAAAACCAGAAAGTGACCCAGAATACCAGTTACAGCGATGCGCCAGCTGCACGAGGTCTGCTAGCACCACAGGGGCCGTATATTTGGTGAAACTGGGAGTCTGCATTCTGAAATGAGTGAGCAAGCTGGCTGGAAGACCCGCAGCCATGCGGCGGTGTGGGGAAGCCAGGGGTTGGCGTTTGGAGACCGACTGGTTCTTTTAAAAAAAAAAAAAAAGAGAGAGAGAAAAACCCAGGAGCGGCTGCAGTTGTGACAGTGGGAACCACGCAGTAAAACACAGCAAGAGGGGGCTGGGCCGGCCTCTCGGTGTCTGGCCTGGAGGATAGCCCGCTGCAGATACCCTCGGGGCCAGGGGAATGGAGGGGAGAGCCAGAAGCTGAAAGAAACCCTGTGGCTCACAGCTGGCTCCCCGGAGAGCTGGATAAACTCCTGCCCGGGGCCATGCCCACAGCCCAGAACCCCACCAGTTGTCCCGGAGCTGGGAAGGAGGAACTGTGTGAGGAGGTAGGGGTTGAGACGCCCCGTTCGCCCATCTTTGCATCAGGCTGACAATGCCCCTGCACAGCCCGGCGGCCCAGGGCTTCCCTTGAGGGATGGCATGCACTGGTGATGTAGCATAGCATTCCCTTGGCAGAGATCCTGGAGGATCGCGGCTGGGAGGGGGGGCCCACTTGGAGGACCCAGGGACCCTACGCCAAGTCCGGTGGTTTGTGGGACAGCAAGAGAGAGGGTCTGGGGCTGAAATGAAATGAAGGCTTAGACTCTGGCAGCAGCCTTGAATCTCCAGGAACCTGGGGGATTTGAATATTAAAGCTGCCCTTCCTCCCTGGCCACCCAGACACATACCCCACATTTAGGGCGGACAGCTCCAGCAACACACCGAAACTGAGTTCTCTAACTGAACCCCACAAGAATCATTTCCCCACACACCACAGAGACAGAGTTGGCGAGAACTGACTTGAGGGGTATAGGTGACTCACAGACACCATCTGCTGGTTAGTTAGAGAAAGTGTACACCACCAAACTGTGTTTCTGAAAATTAGATTGGTATCTTTTTTTTACACTTGAAAGAACCCTATCAAGCAAAACAAATGACAAGAGGCCAAAAACAACAGAAAATCTTAATGCATATGATAAAACCAGATGATATGGAGAATCCAATTCCAAACACTCAAATCAAAATATCAGAAGAGACACAGTACTTGGCACAATTAATCAAAAAACTACATTCGAGGAATGAAAACATGGCAAAGGATTTAAAAGACATCAAGAAGACCATGGCCCAGGATATAAGCGACATAAAGAAAACTCTAGAAGAGCATAAAGAAGACATTGCAAGAGTAAATAAAAAAATAGAAGATCTCATGGAAATAAAAGAAACTGTTGGCCAAATTAAAAAGACTCTGGATATTCACAATACAAGATTAGAGGAAGTTGAACAATGTCTCAGTGTCCTAGAGGACCACAGATCAGAAAATGAAAGAAAAGAATGGAGAAAAAAATTGAAAAAAATTGAAATGGATCTCAGGGATATGATAGATAAAATAAAACGTCCAAACTTTAAGACTCATTGGTGTCCCAGAAGGGGAGGAGAAGGGTAAAGGTCTAGAAAGAGTATTCAAAGAAATCGTTGGGGAAAACTTCCCCAACCTTCTCCACAATATAAATACACAAAGCATAAATGCCCAGCGAACTCCAAATAGAATAAATCCAAATAAACCCACTCCAAGACATAGTCTGATCAGACTGTCAAATACTGAAGAGAAGCAGAAGGTTCTGAAAGCAGCAAGAGAAAAAGCAATTCACCA
This sequence comes from Bradypus variegatus, assembly GCA_004027775.1. Classification (NCBI taxonomy): domain Eukaryota; kingdom Metazoa; phylum Chordata; class Mammalia; order Pilosa; family Bradypodidae; genus Bradypus; species Bradypus variegatus. Next base: position 16,375 of record PVKY010001434.1, read on the forward strand.
CATACAAAGGAAACAACATAAGACTAAGTAGTGACTACTCAGTGGCCACCATGGAGGCGAGAAGGCAGTGGCATGACAAGTCAATGGGAGAGAAAGAAAAGTCTTCCTCCCAGTGGGATATCATCTAATAAATAGAGAGAAAATGATAGAAACAGAAAAATCATAGCAATAACTATTTCAGACAAAAAGCATCAATGGATGCTGAAATTAGTAGGCAAAAAAGTCCAATGAGAAGCATGATCTTTACACAGTTTCAAAGAAGCTGCTCACAAGATACTTTCTTACTAATTACTAAAAAGAGAAAAATGATAATTTTACAGTGGAGACTGGCAGATGGCACTTTAACCACATGGTGGAAATTACCACCACCAGTAAAGAGACAACTCTCCACTGTGTGCCTCCAGGTAGGCTGTATGGAGGAGAACACAACTTTGTTTCTGTTGTCTTCTTGCTAAAAATGCACAGCCTCAATTCAACCATGAAGAAACATGAGAAAAATCCAAATTCAGGAGCATTCTGCTGAAGAGTTAGGGCAAAGAAAGAAAAAGCAGGACTAAGAAAATGTTCCAGATTAAAGGAGATGCTGCTAACCTAATGTGGGTGAAAGGTTCATGGAAAATCTTTGTACTATTTTTACAAGTAAGTCTGCATTTTTTCTAAACGAAAAATTTTTAAAAAATGTTTGTTTAAGTTTAATGTGCATTCAGACAAGTGTGTCTGTGTGTATGTGCATAGGAAAAAGGCCTAAAAATGGAGAGTAACAAAATATTCACAGCAATTATCTCTAGAGCATGGGACAGTGGATGGTTTTTCTTTTACTTATTTGTATTTTCTGATTTTCCTCAGTGAAATAGTAATTGTACTGCTGTCACATAAAATTATTTTGACTTTGAGGAATCTGGATGAAGGGTATATAGGAATTTTTATCCTATTTTCTCAACTTCTTTTAAGTCTGAAACTATTTCAAAATGAAAAATTAAATGCAAACAACCAAATTGATGAGGTGGCTCCTGTTGCTATAGAAATGTTACTAAGCAGTGGAATAACTACAGCTCTGGTCTGGTTTACAGACGAATGACTGTGTAAGAAAGAATATGACCTTGCCAAAAAGAGGGTCTGGAGTTTGCCTCAGGCTTCTGGGAGAAAAACCGTGGACCCTGGGAATGCCATGCCTGGTAGAAGTGCCTTTCTCTGCCTGGGGGCCGGGGTGACGCTGGATGGTCTAGTGATGTGATTTCGGGTGGGGCCTGCTTCAAGCAGTATCAGCCCTCCTGCAGACTGATATCAACCAAGCAGGCCATCAGTCAGTCAATCAATCATGACTAGCAAAGGAGGCAGAGGAGCCCCGATAAAAACTCCGAACACTGAGGCTCGGCTGAACTTCAGGCTTGGCCCTACTCCTGTATAGTCACCCTGACTCTGTGGGGAGAAGGCAATGGAAGCTTTGCACTTGGTGCTTCTCCTGGACTCCGCCTGCACTTCTTACTTTGGCTGATTCTAATCCGTATCCTTTCTGTGTAATAAACCATAACCATGGGCAAAACAGCTTTCAGTACTTTCTGTGACTCCTTTTCAAACCCAAGGGTCGACGGGGAGTCCCCTGAACTTGCTTTTAGGCAGAAGTAAGGGCAGTTTTGGGGACTGTGCCTCAAACTTGGCAGTTGGCTAAACTCCCCTCACTGCCCTCTAACGTGCAAGGCAGACCCTGCTAATCAAGCAGAGATACAGCATTATGGTCTCTCTCAACACAGCTCACCCAACATAAATAATTGGTGTGACTGCTAAAGAGGAAACCTATTTGCCATTCCTGGCATAGGGTGTGTTGGTTACAGGGTTGGGGAAAGGAAAGCAGGGCCCTAGTGAAGATTATATTAAAGATCTCAGTGCTGTTCCAAGGAGTTTAGGCTCATGGAGCATGCAGTGCTAAATATTACTTTCACTAATGAGGAAATGACAATCTTAGTAAATTTCAGAAAGGTGAAACAGAAGGAAAATGTTTTCCTGTTGCTGTTGCCTGTGAAAAAAGTAAGCACAATATGTATGATCAAAAAAACGTGAAGGGAAAATGATTTCTTAAAACAAGAACACAGATTTCAGTTTTCACTATATGGCCAAACTAATAATACATAAGAGAAAACTGCCCTAAGTGTCAGGTGTATAACAGATTCTCAATAAACACTTAGGGTATCAAACTGAATAATAATAGCAATACATTTTATTAATAAAATAATAAATTATTTAATTATTAAAATAATAATAAATTATTTAACTATCCAAATTTTGTCCTAAAAATCTTATACAGCATAAAGTGGTTATTTAAAAAATACTATTTCTCCTTTCAATTTTCTAATTGTAAGAAACTCCTATTTTAAGCCCAGTAATAACAGCAACAGCAAAACAAGCTCGGATAAAATATTAACCTAAATATGTAAAACTGGGATGATTATTTCAGTCCCTAACAAATTATGTTTATCTTCAATTCAATAGATTTCATAAGGTTTAATGCTATATAGGATTTTATAGAGTTCACCATCCATCTAGTAAAATATTAGTAATATAATAAAATTTAATTAATTGGGACTCTTCTATGAAGGAATGTGTGATGCTTGTTGGGACTCAATATACACTTATACAACTATGAATAAAGTATTTCCCAGTCAAATTTGAGGAAAAAAAGTTAGAAAAAGGAAATATTTTAGGAAATAAATTATTTAACTATCTTTAGCATATTATTTGTATTGAAAGAGTTCATCATAAGCAACATAATTAATTCTTAAAAACCAATGACCCAGTTGATTGTACACCATGGATGACTGTATGATACATGAATATATCTCAAAAAAACTGAAGTTTAAAAAAACAAAAAAATAACCAATGACCCAAGTTTCTATCTAGATATGCTTTTAGAAAGGACCTAAATGAGCCATGTAACTGAGTTCTGTATTGACAATCTATGAATCAGACTCTTCCATCTCTGCCTGGCTTCCCTCCTCTTCAGGATATGGGGGGGTGGGCTGGGCCACGGACAGTGCGAAGGGGGCACATGAGATTTTTGACTGAGATATGGTCAGGTCTCAGCACTGGTCCTTTACCTTCCTGACAGGAGACGCTGGCTCATCCTTCGTGGCACTGACACTGCTCTTTGGTTCTTCTCCGAGGTCCCTGTCCCCTCTTTTCGTTTTAGAGCTGCCACCGTTTTCCAGAGCAGAGGTGTCTGTGTGAGTCTCATTAGGATAGAGCCTCTTGGGTGCTGCATTTCTCGGGACACACTCTGAGGCCATCTTGGTGATGTTTTTACCAGCCTTTGGGTCTGATCGTGTCAGATCTGACCTGAGATATTAACAGGGATCAAGTGAGTGAATCAGTTACTTTGAAATACGCTATATAATGGAGCAAAATGAGATAACTAAAATGGCACGAATTCAGGGAATGTATTGAAATAATGTGAAACTAATTATTGAAAGCTAAGATTCACATATACGATCATTTAAAAATTCTCTTCGTAAATTTGAATTTTCCAGTAAAGTAACCCAGTGTGTATGATACATCTTGTGATAGGGTTAAATAACTTGATACACCTGGATGATAAGTTTTATGTAGTCATTTAAAAATCATATTTTTAAGTTATAGTGATATTGGAACATACAATATAATTTTTTGTGGGGGGAAAAACAGGATACAAAACTTCATATGCTATATGATCCCAATGGTGTCTTAAAATATATGTATATGTATGATAAAAAAACCCAAGAGAAAATACAGTGAACCAAAATGCTAATAGTGGCTATCTTTAGGTGGTGGAATTATAGGTGATTTTTATTTTCTTAGTGTTTTTCTATATTTTCCAAATTTCCCACAGTAAGTGTATATTCCTTTTACAATGAAGAGTCCCCACCACCCATCCTCCCCAAAAAAGTTAAGACACAAAAGAGAGAGAAAAAAAAGAAAGAAAAACAGGCTGTCTATGCCTGAGAAAGAGAGTTTGGGGTAGGCATTCACAGACTTTCCTGTGTCACTCTTAAACAACAACAAAAAACTAAAACTCGGAAATCAGCTCTGGGTAATACCAGAGATAATCAGATCGTCCTGTTCGATTTGGGTCAGACGAGCAAGGTAAGCTTAGTGACAGTTCTATATTCTGTTTAGGTCATACTACAGCTTTTCCTGATTCAGTCAAAATTTCTGATCTTGGTGATAGCAGCACAACATCATGAATGTAATTAACACGACTGAATTATGTATCTGAATATGATTATGAGGGGAAATTTAAGTTTTATGTATGTCACTAAATTAATTAAAAAATTTCTGCTCTTCTAATGTTTTATTCCTCATTTGTTTCCTAAATGAAAGCCACTGAATTATTTCAGAATAAGACTGTGGTGGGTTTTTTCCAACCATTAAAAATGTTAAAATATAGCCTTACCTTTTTAATTTTTGTGAAAGACACAAGGATTGTGGTGAAGATGGCCCACTTGGCAAATCAGCTAATGTAGCCAAAATAAAGTCAGCTTCCAGTAACATGTCATCAATACTTAAAGCCATAGGTCTAAAAATGCAAAGTCACAACAAGAGGACAATCATTTTAGGATGGACATTAGGAAAACAGAAAATGATACTTAATTCTTAAATAAAAAGAAACAGCAGTCTTGCATCTTTTCACAAATTAACAAAGTCCTAAGGGCTAAAGGGCCCTTAGAATTCAACACATCCCATCCAATTTCATAAAATACTTTTTAACCGAATCTCATTTGAAATTTTAGCTCTGAAATATCATATAAAATATCCTAGTTTCACAGAGATTTGACTTAACTCAGCTGTAATTTTCTAATTAGGCTCTATGTCAAACTGATATTTTCCCTGTGCCTTTTGAATATACCATTCTCAACCACGATACCAATTAAATAACACCATGTTAATGGCATCTTTTAACATTTTCGTTTGATATAGGTTGCTAGTAAAGTCAAGGAACCCCAATGTGTGAATTATTTTCAAAGTGATTCAAAGAGTTTTATCATAGATCTACAACAAACAAAAATAAATTCATAAAAGTTTCCAAGGACCTACTTTCCAGGAAAATCAAAATACATGGATATAGGAGCATGTGTAGCTTCTGAAAGTATCAGCATTCCCTGAAAGAAGGAAAATAATAAACTTGAGATATTTATAAACTACCAGTGAAATTTGAATTTTAAATTGACAAAGGTCTACCTTCAATTCTTTGAAGCAAAATGTTATTTCAGTGTCAAGTCCAATGTGAAAGAAGTCAAACTCATTTGGGCCAACAAACATCTCACTGTACACAGCATTTGTCAAATCTGTTCAGTATTATAGGAAAATAAAGAATTAAAAAAATTAGCTCCATAGATAATTGTTAAATTTTAATACTAAAAACATACTAAAACATAACCATAAGTAGTAAGTTAAAAAGAGCCACATTTTTTGACATCCCTTCATTGAGAGGTGGGGTCTATGTTCTCTGTTCCCTCCCCTGGAATCTGGGTACCCCCTGTGACTGCTCTGACCAATAGGATCTGGAGAAGTGATCTTGTTCTGGTTTTTGGCCTCAGGTCTTAAGAGACCAGCAGCCTTCATTTCCCATCTACTGGAACACTCACTCTTGGAACTCAGCCACCATTCTATATGAAGTACAAGTTACATGGAGAGAGAAATGCTGTATATTTTTAAAAGGACTAACTAAACGATACCTTAAAAATGCATTCATGTCAAACAAGAAGGTTCATATCACTCCCAGTAACAAAGAGTAAGTTCAGTAACAAAGCTCAACAATTGGGTCCCCAGCCAACCATAACAATAACTACTCGTTAGACAGCTGCTCACTAGGGACAGTGTCTCCTAATTACTCAAAGGCCATCTTTATTCAGAGATGGCATGATGGAAAATAAAACAGATTTCTTCACTAGTCAAGCATATATTTTCCAGACCATGCACTCCTGGGTGCCAAAAAAAGAATGTTAGATGAGATTTGAGAGAAGCAATAATAGCACAGTGGTAATAAGCCTGAACCCAGGAACCAGGCTATCTGTGTTGAAATGATAATCCACCATTTAATGGTGATATCAGACAAGTCACTTCTCTCTGTGCTTCAATTTCTTCATATATAAAGTGAGGATAATTCTAGCCCCTATCTCATACAGTTGTTGGGAAGCTCAAATGAATTCATAAGTGTAAATTAGAACAGTTCCTGGCATATACTAAACACTATGAAAGTCATCTGCCCCAAATCAAGCCCAGGTTTTACTGGTTTTTCATTTTAAAATAATTCAGTTCTTTCCTTTGAATTCTTTCTTTACTGTTCTTGCTGAGGGGGAAAAAAAAGGATCCAAGGTCAAAGAGTCTCCAACAACTTGTGCCAACTTGCAAATTTTCTTGATACCAAACTCCTGACTTAATTGTGCCTTAGTTTCTCCGTTCCATCTAGATAACTTGGCAGAGCAGATTCAAAGAGCAATCACACTTTCTGCCTGATGCATTTGCCATCTGGAATTTCTTTTACAATTCTAATTCAAAGTTATTTTTCCTTCGTACGTGGTCATCGATCCTCTCCATTGGATTGCTGGCCTAATTCTTTATAAAGCTATAGACAAAGGATGGTAAAGGATGAGAAATAGACCTTAAAATCTTAACTGAAAATGTATTTTCCTTAATAACCATTCTTCTATTTGGAATAACACTCTGAATTTCAAAGCCAAATATTTTAATTACTGATTGTGTTAAAATTCCTGGATTGTTTAATGTTTTGATGATCTGTCTATATTTTACTGCTTTTTAGACAGTAATAAATATTAATAATATATGCCATTAATGTTTACTGTATGGCCAGTCATCAAGAAAGCCAGGGGGTAATAATCCACCAAAATACCATGACAGATAGAAATCCTCACCCTTTGATTCCTCATTCCAACTCTTGAGGCAAACGTTCTGTGGAGTAACAGCAAGAGTGACTTCCTCTTGATTTGATGTAAAATGAACAATTGCCTCAGCAAGCACTCTATGAAATGTAATAAAAAGTATTAACGTTATTTGAAAACCAAACAGAAAGAAATAACCTTGTTCACTGGGACTCAAGTGTGTAATCTGAAATAGAGTAGTTGGGCCCAATTTAGAAAAATTTACCCAAAGGCCTATGTTCTTTCATATATATTCACTGCTACATTTTTAGTGTATTTTAAAAACTGTATCCTCATTTGAAGGTCAAGAAAATAGTAAAACATGTGAAAGCCACAGTATGAACAAAATATGAGGGGAAAATGTCTTTAATTTGATGTTTCTGTATGCCAGATATATTAAAAAAAAAAAGATTAAAAAAGAAAAAAGAAAAGAAAAAAGTTGCCCTGGGACCTTATTCCAAAGGGAGATAGTAGAAAAGGCAGCTGTTCTGGTGGAACTGGGTGGGCGCTGCTGGAGACCCAGTTCAGGAGTTGGACGTCTGTGAGAAGCCGGCTGCCCACGTTTATTCCCTTTGTTACTTGTCATGGATCTCCAGACATTCCAGTGCCCTTTTATCCTGCCCCCTTTTGTTTAAACAGTCTTATTGTGACATAGTTCACTTACCATAAAATTCATTGATATAAAGTGGCTTGATTTGCATTTCCCTAATGATTAATGATGTTGAGCACCTTTTCATGTACTTATTGGGCATTTCTACATCTTCTTTGGAGAGTCTATTCAAATCCCTTACCCATTTTTTAGTTAGGTTATTCGTCTTTTCATTATTGAGTTCTAAGCTCTAGGCTTCTTTTGAAACTGAGATGCTGTTATATGAAAATGAGATTCCCGGAGTTTATGTCATCTTGGTGTTAACCTGTGCTAGGCGTTAGCTTAGTGGGGCCGCTTGATGCTGATACGTCAGGACACCCACCAAACTCATCAGGGAACTTTCTCAGTGTGCGGGAGAGGTGTTATATGTCACAAGATACCTAGAGCTAATAAAAAGAGAAATGTAATTGGATGAGACCCTTCACGACCAACTTCGCTAAACAGGGGCAAATATTATACATAAATACATAATTCTGCCTTCTGTCCTGAGAGTTATTTGTTATGGGATGTAGGTTTCTATAGCAGGAGGGGTTAAGTGGGAAAGGACGTACAATGAGGAGATGGGAAGAGCTCTGTAACGCTTCGTGCTCGTTTCCTCCTTTGGCCTGGACTTGGGGAACCCCAGCCTTCTCTCAGATGCCCCCATTCATCAGGAGACCACCCCAGCTGCCTGAGATTCTGTGAGTCACACTGGCCTCTGTTCTCAGCACATGATCCTGAGACCCCAGAGAGGCCACAGTTCCCTAAAAGGGATCTTGACAGCAGGCAAGGGTACAAAGAATAAAGGAGAGGGAGGCTTTGGTCCTAGTCCCACCTCTGCTTACCACAAGCAAGTCACTTGATCTCTGTAGTTCTCAACTTCCTCAGGAGAGGAGAGGGCCAGACTGAATCATTCAAGACTTACTGACAGCCAACTATATGCCAGGCATTGTGCAGGAGGCTGGACATACTAAGGAGCAAAAAACTCAGTCTCTGCCACAGAAGAACCCATGATTCGCTCGGGTTACACTTGGAACTAACTATATAATAATGAGGATTGACAGTCTGGAAAGTAGAAAGGAAGCGGAGGGAAGTCTAAGAGAACTTCTGGATCATGGAAGGAGGAGAGGTAACAGGCCGGTCAAAAAAAGTGCCACTTGCTATATAGATACTTCTTTTTAGTGTCTCTTGTTTTATTATTGCTAGAAGGAAATACCTGGAGTCATTGAACTGTAAGCCAGTAACTGTGATCTTTGATAATTATTGTATAACTGTATATAAAAAAAAAGTCAGCTGCCTGTATTTGTATGGATCTACTTCTGGATGTTTTGTTCTCTTCCACTGATACACAAATACATCTCTGACAATACTACATCGTCTTAGTTAACCTACATCTATTGCAAGTCTTAAAATTTGGTAGAGTGCGATACTAGTGGTCAATAAAGTGGGGAGATAAGGGGTATGGGATGTTTGGGGTTTTCTTTTTTCTTTTTATTTCTGGAGTAATGCAAATGTCCCAAAAATGATCACGGTGATGAATGCACAACTATGTGATGATACTGTGAACTAATGATTGTATAGTTTGGATGAATTGTATGGTGTGTGAATATATCCAAAAAAAATTACATTAAAAAAAGTACTGCTTGACAGTCTGGACTCCTGAAGACGATTATATAATAATGTAGATTACAAGGGGTGATAGTGTGATTGTGAAAACCTTGTAGATCACACCCCCTTTATCTAGTGTATGGATGGATGAGTAGAAGGACAGGGATAAAAACTAAATGACAAATGGGATGGGATGGGGGGATGGTTTGGGTGTTCTTTTTTCATTTTTATTTTTTATTCTTGTTCTGATTCTTTCTGATGTAGGGAAAATGTTCAGAAATAGATTGTGGTGATGAACGCATAACTCGATGATCATACTGTGCACGGTTGACTATATACAATGGATGATTGTATGTTACGTGAATGTGTTTGAATAAAACTGAATTAAAAAAATTCTATTTACAATTTAAATTGCTGGAGCTTGAATATGATTTGTTCACATCTTTGGAGTCATAAAGTGTGTCAGTGAATGCAACATAGCCATCTGCAAGATATCATCTACAACCCAGAAGAATGTAGAAAAATAATAAATGAATGTTTTGCATATGTAATAAGGTAATATTAGCTCTTGAACTACAAAGTACCATATTTATAATACCTAGTCTACCCTATTTTCTAGGAGCAACCAATAATAGAAAGTAGCTTTTACTCCACGTAAAACTTGAAGAATTAAAGATCCAAAAGAAAATCATATATATTAAACCTTCATGAATGTCAATAATGGAAAGAACATCACTCATTGTTGGTACTTAAAAATAAATTCACATCATCAATACCTACTTTTTTTAGTAAATTTGTTTCTGTGAGGGCAACATATTGATTTGCCTTCTCGTAGTTGTTTGTTTTGTTAAGACTGACTTTTTCTGACATTTATTATGGCAAATCTTAATGCTACACCTTACACTTAAGTTACATACATAGTCTGCAGTAATTTTGCTAACCGATGTTAGAGAGTGTGACAGAAGATATTCTCACAAGAAGTGAAAAAAATAGTATATGGAAAAAGAAAAGAAAGGAAGCAAAAGAAAAGCCAGAAAAAAGAAACAAGCAAAAATGGGAAACAAGCAGCCAAGGTAAATAAGAAAAAAACAGGGCCACTAAGAGTCACCCCCAGAGAACCTCTTTTGTTGCTCAGATACGGCCTCTCTCTCTAAGCCAGCTCAGCAGGTGGACTCGCTGCCCTCCTCTCTATGTGGGACATGACTCCCAGGGGTATAAATCTCCCTGGCAACGTGGGACATAACTCCTGGGGATGAACCAGAAGCCGGCATTGCAGGATTCAGAAAGCCTTCTTGACCAAAAGAGGGAAGAGAAATTAAACAAAATAAAGTTTCAGCAGTTGAGAGATTTCAAATGGAGTTGAGAAGTCATTCTGGAGGTTATTCTCATGTATTATAGATATCCCTTTTTAGTGTATTGGAATAGCTAGAAGAAAATACCTGAAAATCTTGAACTGCAATCCAGTAGCCTTGATTCTTGAAGACGACTGTAAAACTATTTAGCTTATGTGGTGTGACCATGAGATTGTGAAAACCTTATGGCTCACATTCCCTTTATCCAGTGTATGGACAGAGGAGTAGAAAAACAGGGACAGAAAGTAAATGAGTAATGGGGGGCGGGGCAATGGGTGATATAGGATGCTTTAGGTATTCTTTTTCCTTTTATTAATTTTTTTTGAAGTAATCAAAATGTTCAAAAACTGATTGTGGTAAATATGTTTTCTGTATTCTAACATTGTACAAGCTATTGACAGTGATCTGGCCTCAAATGATCCCTATAGCGTTTGGCATTAAGTAGGGAATTGTATAATGCAAAAGTTTTATGTATCTAGGCTAGAAAGAGCCATGTAAATACATGTAATAAACTTATAACATATGCAAAAAAAAAAAAGTACTGCTTGAACCAGCCTTTTTGAATAAGTAGGATTTAGATTTGGGGGTAGGGGAAATGAGAAGTCCCTTAGTACTCTTAAATTTGAATATTCTGGAAAATATAAAGACAAAATATCCTTTAGTGGTAAAATGTGAATATCTGTTAAATAGATGTGTACATGTGTGTTTATTACCTTCTGTATTGTTCTATATGTTTGAAACATTTCATAAATTTAAAAGTACATTTGACACCTGTATTCAGATATTCTACATTTCTAGTCTAGAGGTATCATTTTACCATTGTTGTCAATATCAGTAAAATTCTTGCCTGGTGGAAAAACCAAACTGAATGAATGTTCAAAAATCCATGATGAAAACGGTTTGTCTAGTTCAAGAAAGAGAGCTTATACATTTACTGCTACTTCTTCTCTAATTCTCAAGAAATGTCAGAAGAAACATTAAAAAAGAAGAGAAAACATTTGGGAACACTTGAAAACAAGCAAAAGGCAAAAAGGTCTGGGTAAATGAGGCCTGGAAAGCAGCAGAAACCCCCTGCGCCCCTGCACACCCCACTGCCTGCCCAGCCCAGCCCAGCCCAGCCCAGCCCGATGTCAGTGCGAGGGGAACGGCCAGGCGGGGGCCCTGGGGGCCCCTGTGTTTCCCACAGCCCCAGAGCCGTACAGAAAGCGCCCAGTGTTTCCCTGGGCTAAGTGGGAGGAACGTGCCCTCTCAGTGGATTTCTGCTTGGGCAGATGGTGCCAGCTGAGGGCCAGATGACCGGCCCATTTCCCACGCCCCCTCCCCGGGGCCCCGCAGAAGCCCCTGGTAATGTGCAATCGCAGGGACCACAGGGTGGGGCAGAAGATCCTGAATGACTGAGATGAAGCCTCCCCCAAGGACGGTTATTTATACCCATCACATACAGTAAACAAAGGGCTAATTCCCATAATACAACAGTAATAAAAATATAAAATAAATCAGTAATAAAAATATGTAAATAACAACAGAAAAAATGGCGAAATATTTTAATATGCAATTCACCAAAAAAGGAAAATATAATTCGTTAATAAACATATGAAAAGATGCTCAAATTGACTAATAATAAAAAAAATGCAACAATAAAGAACACCTAATTTTCTATTTGGGGTGATGGACAGTCAACATTACAAATGTGATTAACACCACTGAATTGTATATTTGAAAGTGGTTAACATGGGAAACGTTATGTTGCATACATGTTACCACAATAAAGTTTTTTCAAAACAATACCTAATAATACAATTTTCTACCTACCAGGTTGGCAAAATTTTTAAAGATTGATCATATCCTCTACTTAAAAGGATTGCCTTTTACTTTTGGTAGGAATGTAAATTGTCACAAACTTTTCAGAGGGTGATTTAGTAGTCAGGATGTGTGCAAATTTAAAATCTGTGTAGACTTTGACTCAGTAATTCCATTTCTAGGACTTTTTTTAAAATTTTATTTTTTTAAATGCAATTTTATTGAGATATATTCACATGATATACAATCGTTCAACGTGTACAATCAATTGTGCATAGTATCATCATATAGTTGTACACTGATCACCACAATCTTTGAACTTTGCATTACTCCAAAAAATAAAAATTAGAATAAAAAAGAACATCCAAAACATTCCATTCCCTTCCTCCTCCCATTCTAGAACTTTATATTATTCTATATACTTTGGATATATTGCAAGTATCAAGTATTGGCTTTGTAATTTAAAAAAACAATAGGGAAAATAATTTAACTTGTACAGTCAGTTTATTCAAATACCATAATTACATGGAACTTTGAATAGGGAGTGAGCTCTGGTTGGTTTGTGCAGGTTAGTGTGAAACCCTGACACATCTCAGAGCAATTTGGGCAGAGAATAAAAACGTATTTGTAAAACATTTTCCCCTGAGGGACTGGGGAAAAATGTGAAAATACTGGGAACTACCAATATAGAAGGCTGAGACCTCAATCTTGGGGCTTGCCCTTAGGAAGCTTGTTACTGCAAAGGAGAGGCTGAGCCTACTTATAATTGTGCCTAAGAGTCTCACCCAGAGCACCTCTTTGTTGCTCAGATGTGGCCCCTCTCTCTCTAAGCCCACTTGGCAGGTAAACTAACTGCCCTCCCTCTGCATGGGGCATGACTCCCAGGGGTGTAAATCTCCCTGGCAAGGTGGGACATGACTCCCAGGGATGAGCCTGGACCCAGCATTGTGGGATCAAGAAAGTCTTCTTAACCAAAAGGAGGAAGTGAAATGAAACAAAATAAAGTTTCAGTGGCTGAGAGATTTCAAATGGAGTCGAGAGGTCATTCTGGAGGGCATTCTTATGCATTTTATAGATATCCCTTTTTAGTTTTTAGTGTATTGGAATAGCTAGAAGGAAATATCTGCTACTGTTGAACTGCAACCCAGTAGCTTGATTCTTAAAGACAACTGTATAACTGTATAGCTTATGGGGTGTGACTTGTGTGATTGTGAAAACCTTGTGGCTCACATTCCTCTTATCCAATGTATGGACAGATGGGTAGAAAAATGGGAACAAAAATTAAATGACTAATGGGGGGAAGGGGAACAAGGGATGTTTTGGGTGTTCTTCTTTACTTGTATTTTTATTCTTATTCTTATTTTTTTTGAAGTAAAGAGAATATTCAAAAATTGATTTGGGTGATGAATGCACAACTATAGGATGGTACTGTCAACAACTGTTTGTACACTGTGGATGATTGTAAGTTATATGAATATATCAATAAAACTGGATTGGAAAAAAACAGTAAAAATAAATAAATAAGTAAATGTATCCTCAAAATTCAGGAATAGGGAAGGAAAATAACTGAATTGAAAAAAAAAAACAGTAGTGATAAAATATCTTTTGGCTTATAAAGTAATGCTAATTAATGTTTAATGAGACAGCTTAACTGGGAAAGTTTTGATTCTCTTCCATTGACAAATATACCTCACTCATTCTCTAGAGAAAAAAACTGAAGCACTCAGGAATTAAACCAGTTCACAATAAAAATGTTAAAATTTCTCTGTTATGTGTTCTAAGACTCAGAAGATACCATATAAATGCAAAACATTATTGGATAATATATTTTTCTCTTTTGATATCATTTAATGTAGAAAAGCACTCATAGAATGTTTTTAGAACATTCTTGGCCACTACATTACTATTGATATCATTAGGCAGCTATTATCTACTATTCTCTTTCTCAAGGTTTCCTCGACCTTGTAAGGTAATTTCTCCAAGTCAAGTTTTAGCTTTTAAAAACGCAAGTAACTGAATGAAAAGTTCTAGGGCATTAATTCTTTACTCTGCAACCATACTACGTTCGCAAAAAAAAGTAAATACCAGAGAACTCATTACCTTGGTTGAATCATTAGTGTATTACTGCACACATTCTTTTCAAAAATAACTTGTAAAGGCTGACTTTCTTGAAAACATACCTTATGAGTTCTTCTAATACCTTGAAAGGAATAAAGCAACCTGTTAATAATTTAATGTGCAAAATGAACTGATGAAATCTTTAAATCCAACGGCCAGGTTAAAATAATAAAATAAAATATTATATTTTGCATATAGCCCAGAGAAACACTGTTACTTGGTGAAATGTGTTGAGCGTCCCCTAGTGGGCGCCGTGCAACATGTCACACCCTTTGCAGTCAAGTACAGAAATGCCTTTTAAATTCAGGTCGTTGTTGAATTGCATGTAATGGAGTATGTTGAGTAGTGATTGTCCACTACAGATTAGTCAGTATCTTTCTCTGTCAGTATCTTTCTCCTAGTACTTTCTCTGTCAGTATCTTTCACCCAGTACTGATATTTTTGGATGGGACTTTGGATAGTTAGACCTGAATATGTGGTTGGTGAATTACTTTCTCCTGAGAAGAGGAGGAGGGTAGTGTAGAAATAATGGCTGTGGCCCTATGTGCCAGGAACTGTGTCTACATTTACATAATTAGCTCTGAGCCTTACAACATTCCCAGGGAGGAGGTCTTTAATCTCTGGAGAAGAAACTACAGCTCAGTGAAGTTAAGTTACTTTTAAAGACTACACTGTTTTAACTAGTACAGCTAGAATTTGAATCTAAAGTTGAATATAGGACCCATGTAATAAGATAAAAATCTAGCATAATAATGTTGCAGTGAGAATCAGAAGGGCTCATTAGAAACAACATTTCTCAACTGATTCATTTTTACTGAAGTAATGACAGCAACATTCATTAATTTAATAAAATTTTTACTGAGCACCTACTGTGTACCAGGCTGTATCAGGTAGCTTTTGCTGCATAACAAACTACTCCAAAACTTAGTGGCTTAAAACAACAAATTTTTGTTATGTTTCGTCACTCAGCTGAGTGGTTCCTGTGGCCTAGGCTGGGCTCCACTGTGGCTGGATGGTCTAGGATAACCTCACTTTCAAGTCTGGGGTCTCAGTTAGGATAACCAGGAGAGCTAGGATGGATGAGGCCTCTCACACATGGTCTCTTCTCCTCCAGGACATGAGAATACCCTTGTTCTCATGCTGGCAACAAAGCTGAAAGGCTTCCTGAGGCCTAGGCTTGGAAATCACACATCACTTGGAGCACATTCCCTTGGTGTCAAAGCAAGCCCAAAGGCATCTGAGAGTCAAAGGGTGAGTAACTCGACTCCAGCTTTTGCAGGGAGAGACTGCAAATTATTTACGACTATTTTTTTTTTTTTTTTTTT
>PVKY010001435.1:0-32099 GCA_004027775.1 Bradypus variegatus
CCATCCATCCAGTCCTCCATCCATCCATCCATCCATCCATCTATCCATCCACCCATCCATCCACCCCTCCATCCACCCATCCATCCATGTGTCTACCCATCCATGTACACAGCCATCCTCCCTACCACCCACCCATCCATCCACCCATCCATCTGTCCATATGGCATTTACCCAGCCCTCCATGTGTCAGGCATTGGGCAGGTGCTGGGGTACAAAAGTGAACAAAGACACAGAGCTTGCCGGCCCAGGGCCACCATGGTGGTCGATGGCAAATGAAATCCCTGCTACTAAGGAAAGTGGTGCACTTCTCAGTAGCCACTGATGAGGGGCAGCTCCCCAGGAGAACATTTCTCTGGGACCAGCCTTTCCCAGAATAACAAGGAGAGCCTTCAGAGGAAGAGACATTACCCGAAGGCCTGGGGATACAGGAGGAGACGAGGGGCTGGAGGGTGGGACGAGGCTGGGAAGGTGCCTCTGCAGTCAGGGAGCACCAGAAGGTCAGGAAGGCCTGGGCATGTGGCCTGGGTGCTGGCTGTGTGGTGGGGATGGTGGCTCTGTGGTCCTCATGACCACTCGCATGGGCAGTCAGGAGGGGGCTGGCCGGCTGCGGCCTGGGGCTCTCCATTTGGCTGTGATTTGGCCACAGTTGACGGCTCAGCCATTGCAGGGTCCCACTTGGCACCACTCATTGCTTCCTGCCATTGGCTTGCCCATCCCCCTCACCCTGCAGGGAACTCTTGAGGGCACGGCTGTGCCTGCCAACCACCAGGCCTGGACAGGGACCCCGCCCGGGGCAGGCTGCATGAATGTATGCTGCTAACTGGTTGACCAGCTGGTCAAGAGAGAAAGGAGGTGGAGAGAGGAGAGAAGAGAGGGAGGAAGGAAGAGAGAGAGAGAGAGAGAGAGAGAGAGAGAGAGAGAGAGGAGATGAACAGAGAACGGGCTTGAGATTGCAGCCCCTAAGGTGAGACGCAACATGGGAGAACTTCAAATGTGTTGGTCGGCATTCGAACGTGGTCTTATTTAGGGAAAACATTCAAGGTGCAACTTCTCACTTAAAAACAAACAAGCGATTAACTTGAGAATAGAACTCCGAAAAAAAGACCTGGAATCGCTGTTTTCTCGTTGTTTTCGTCGCCGTGGAGATGATCTACATACTTGAATTGCCTCACAGTGCAGTATCTGTGGGAAGTCTCTGAGCTGTTGTGCTCTTCCCGGCACAGTGGAAGTGGGTGAGGCCCCGGCCCCGCGGTGCCCAGGCTCTGAGGAGCTCCACTTGCTGTGGGTGCCCAATCAATAATCAATCGTAAGAGCAGGAAAGGTGAGCGGCCCGGTCACTGCATCCCGGGGCTGGCAAGGGCTCTTGGCAGGCCGGGGCATGGCAGCTGTGGTTGGAGCTCTCCTCCTTCCTCCTTGCCTTCTACCAGGAGTGTGGACCAGTTATGGGGCATCCAAAGTGGTTCCTGACAGTGGAGAGAGAGAGAGAGAGATGCACACTGACATCCTTTTTGCCCCAAAAGAGATTTCAGAGGCAATTACCCATACATCAGAGTGGCTTGCCTGGTATGAATTCAACCGATTAAGGCAGTTAAATTGTTGTTCCCTTGCCAAAGAGTCGCCTAATGACTGAACAAGCCATTTGTTACACCTAAAATACCCGTTTTCTGATTTAATGGCAAGGAGAGCGGATGGAGCTCGCTCAGCCCCCCATAAGCCGGCGCATCTCCGGGTCACAGTGCCTCGTGCCATCGTCCAGTTGGGAAGGGACCTGGTGCTTCTGGCAGGATCTGTCCTCAGCTGAGTGGACCAGGGGTCCTGGGGGCTGGCTCAGAGGTGAGGGGTCCCGGCACCCCCATGTCCAGGTTGGGAGCCCTGGCTGGGCATGGGGGGAGGATTTGGGGTGAGGATGGGGAGCTGGGAGTACTGGGAAGTGGCCCCTGGGCCTTGGCTGCAGCAGCCACCAGCCTTCTTGGGGTGTGCGTGATGGTGCTGCTCGCTGCTGCCCCAGCGGCTGGGAACATTGCCCCAGAGCATGGGGGGAAGGTGCTGTCCACACCAGGAAAGACTCTCTGGGGAGGACCCTGTAGCTGCTGAGTCCCATACAGTCATGGAGAGTTGGAGAACGTGTGGGGGGGGGCAGCCTGCACCCACTGAGCCCACTGCTGGGGTGCGAGGCTGCAGGGAGATGGCAGCCACCCCAGCAGAGGCGAGCCACAAAAGGGCTGCTCTTTTGCTTCCCTTTGAACAAGAAAAGGGTTGTCCATCTGTCACTGAGCTGCACCTGGAGATCAGCGGCAGGTTTCCCAGGCTCTGAAACCAGCCCCCTGGCTCCTCCCTCCCTCACCTCAAAGGCCTGCTCCGGCTACAGGGGGGTGTCAGGGGTCTTAGATGCTGAGCATTGGCGAATGGACGGGAGCCCCATTGGCAGGAGCAGAATCGGCAGTCCCCCACTGCTGTATCCTCTGTCCCTCATGGAACCCGAACCAGGAACTGCCCCCTCCCTGCTCCAGGCTCAGCAGGGAAATGGTGATGTCCACACCTGTCCTCACCTGTGCCCGTGGTGGTCATCGGGTATGGACCTTGACTAAGAGACACAAGGCTGCCTGGAGCTGGCAGCCGGGGCCAAGGGTGCCCACACACCAGCCTCCTCTGTCCACCCCTGGGCAGAAGGGCTGGCCCCTCGGGGGCTATAGGTGGACGGTGGCCTTGGGTGGACGGTGGCCTCTCCCCCTGTGTCCCCGGGGGCCTGGGCCGAGATGCTGGGCAGCAGGCAGGCTCAAACTGATCCCTGGACGTGGGGCCAGGCTGGCCTAATGCCGCGTGTCGACCGTTGGACGGGAGAGGGTAGTGGGGATCGGGAGTTGGTGAGCCACGTGGGGGGCATCAGGACTCATCACCTAGAAGGTGAAGGCAGCTCCAGGTGACCCCAGGAGTCGGGTGGACAGGGAGGGGCAGACTCCCGGCGGAGCAGGTGGGGCGGGCGCTCCCAGCCGGGAGGGTGGCACGGGGGAGGGCGGTGGGACTGGACAGTGGAAGGTGCACTTGGGGACCAGCTGGTGTGTGACTCTGAGGGGGGCCTGTATGACCTCCAGACCCCAGCCTGCCCCAGAGGAAACTTCCCCTCTCACGAGCCTGAGGGAGAGCCCGTTCCAGAGCGTTCCTTACTGGGACCCGGGCTGCCGGAGGGAAGGGTGGGTGTGTGCGCCCAGGGGCCAGCTCAGCTCGAGGGTGGTGTGGGGTGGGAAGTGGGGGGCAGAGGAGGCAGGTGGGATGTGGGGAGGGCAGAGGGCACCAAGGTCAGCCTTGCCGCAGACCAGGCTGTACCTCAAATGGGGGAGGCATCGACAGGATGAGTTATTATGCAAACTTTTAATTGCTTTGCTGGCCTATCCCCAGGAACTGCTGTCACAGACAAAGCAGGGCGCAGGGCGGGGTGTCCTGGGTAGAGAGAAAAACAGCCCCCAAGGGGCCGAGCAGGGCCGAGTGTTGGTGTTTCCCCCAGACTCACTGCTCCTGGCCGGGCAGCCAGGCAGGGAGAACCTGCTTCTCGGAGGCCATGGGATCCCAGAGCCGCTAAGAGCCACTGCGGGCATCAGTGCAGGGTTAGCCACTGTGCCGTGGACGGCTTCGTCATCACTGTCCACCTAAGCCTCCTCGTGGGATCCTTGTGCCTAGTGGATCTCTTCACACTATGTGTCAACAGGGCACAACGGTGGAGCAGTTATGTCCCTGGAGCTTTGGGCCCCAGGAGCCTGACGGTGTGCACTTGGTAGGTTACAGATGAGGAAACTGAGGTACAGAGGCCAGGCCTGCCTCTGTCACTGGGCTGCCATGGGGACCGATGAGCTAATGACTGGAGAGGACCGGCATGTCCCCAGCTCAGTCCAAGTGCTCAGGGCTATTGGGAGAGGTCCTTGTGCCCACACAGAGCGAGGCCACAGGTGCTGGGAGCTGCACGGGGTGGGGGGGGTCACCCCGGCTCCAAGGCTGATGGAGGGAGTTTCCCACTGCTCGCCTTCCTCAACAGCCCTTCTGACCACCATTGGGCCTTCCCAAGCAGACCCCACCACACGTCAAACCAGCCACACCATTCCTTCTGCTCTCCCTATCTCCTCTCCCTGACCAACTTCTATTCATCCTTCAACACCCATTGCCTCCTCCTCCAAGAAGCCCTCCAGGCTAACCCAGGCAGAGCTGAATCCACCCTAGCACATCAGCCACCCTGCCTCTGGGTCATCGATCAGCTAAAATGCCTGCTTTCCCTGCTGGACTGTGAGTTCCTGATTCATTCACTCATTCACTCATTCATTCATTCATTCATTCCATGAACAGTTACTGAATGTGTGTGTGTGAGCCAGGCCTTGTGCTGCCTTCTGGGATGGGGGTGGTAGGGACAATGTCCTTTTGCTTTTATATCTTCAGGGCCTGCAATTGCTGTTGCTTAATAAGTGGCAGCTGAATAACTGGAAAAAAATGAAGTTCAATAAACCTTGTTATCATTAGTATTAAAGCATAATTAATATTTAATAACCAAGTGTGGAATTGACCATTCCAGGCTTCCCTTGGCAGATTTTGGAGCCCACCCCACCCTCCCGATAGCCCCCCGGGAGGCCGGCATGGCAGCATTTCACCCCCCATTTTATAGGGAAAAAGCTTTTTAGGAACCTCTGAGAAGCCCCCACTCTCTGAGCCTGATGTGGTCTGAGATCCAAAGACCCCTGGTTGGGGAGGGGCCACATGAGACGTTAAGTGAGAAGGCTCGATTGAGGGGACTGTAGTCGGTGGCCATGCGATGGCCCAGGCCATGGATGAGAGAGAAGGTGATGCAGGAGCAGGGCTCTGGGGCCTCAGAGCCGGGAACTTCCCTGGGGGACCAGGAGAAGGAGGACAGAGGGGCGCAGTCAGGGAAGGCTTCCTGGAGGCAGTAGACAGGGCCCTAGAGTCTAGAGGATGCCCAAAGGTGGGTGCGGGGAGTGCTTCCTGGCTGACACAGAGAGCTAGGGCCTTCCAGGCAGACCTGAGCTCATGCACATTGGGCGCCGAGGGACCCGGTCACCAGCTTGTGCCAGAAATGATTAGTCAGAGGAGAGCCGGAGCCTCCGTGTTCCCTGACGTGGTTGGCGAAGGAGCGGGCGGCCAACATGGGGGAGAAATCCCTGCAGACTGCCAGGCACGCTCCCCCAGGGCACTTCCGTTACAGGTGAACTCTGACCCTGAGTGCTGGCGGGGCCCAGGTGGGGTCATCCTGCTGTCCCCCTCCTGTGCTGCCCCGTTGTTGTCCTGTGGCCACAGTCTGCTGGGATGAGCAAGCCTCAGAGTCTTGGCCTGGGTTCCAGGCACCCTCTGCCCTGTCCTCGCAGGGTGACCTGTTGTCATCGGCAGGTAGGGGTGTTTTCCCAAAACCAGCCACTCCAGGAGGACCTTGGGGGGTGATAACTGCCCCCCTCGATGGACGATGGCCCTGTGACCGCCCCAAAGCTGGCGCCTTCCAAAGCATCTGTCATGTCTCCAAGGCCACCCCCACCTTGTCATGGATTTCTACTTGTGAGTTCACCTGTGCGCTAAAACTTACCCGTAACCCCCGGTTAGTACTCGCGGAACCTTACCGTCACTTGCAGACATGAGCAGAGTAGTGAAAATCTGGGTCCCCCGAGGTGCACGTTCCCAGCGGAGCTGGGGACTCCTCATTTTAGCTCCCATCTGCAAGTGAGGGAGCTCACTGGGGCCTCTGGGGCCTTTTTTTTTGCATTTTTGTGCTTTTTGTTGGTGATTTCGCTGTTAACAATGGCCCTGAGTGTAGCGCTGAAGTGCTGTCTAGTGCTCCTAAGTGGAGGAAGCCTTGATGTGCCTTATGGAGAAAATCTACCTGTTGGATGAGCTTTGTAAGGCTGCGAGTTCAAGTTTCATGAATCAATAATGCTTATTAAATACAGCATCTCTAAACAGAGACACACCCACACAAGGTTAGGGATGTATTGGTTATGAGAATGCTGTGACCGGAGGCTTCTGAGAGCTCAGCTACTGTGAGGACTGAGAGGGGACGGAGCTGAGAGACATCAAGTACCGTAACCATCCCTTCATTCATTTGCTCATTCATTCTGCAAAAATATCTGTGGGGAGCTGTGGCCTGGGAGCTGTGCTCCTTTTGGTGTCCCAGGGGGAGGCACGGGCTCGGACCCTGTTCTCCTGGAAGGTAACTCCTTGAGTGGCTCCGTGAAGGCTGGGGTTGAGGGTGAGGAGGGGTGCCCCTGGCATGGCGTGGGGTGCATGGCGTTTCATGCAGGGGCGTTGTGCAGGAGGGGGGTGTACAAGATACACGAAGCCCACCATGTGGGGGGCACTGGGGGGAGGGAGCTGGAGGGGGAGGCAGGCCCGAGTCTGCAGGGAAAAGTGCACAGGGATACGGAGTGGGGAAGGAGGCACCACGGTCCGCTTCAGTTTGGGAATCACTTCCACAGCCGAGTGAGATGGATTGTGAGGGGAGGGAGGAAGGGGAGGAGCAGCCTAGGGTGGCTGTGGCAAGGTGGGGTGCGGCCAAGTGGGTGGATTTGAGGGGGCTTAGGGCACTGGTTCTCACCCCCCAGGGGACCCTTGGCAGTGGCTGGAGATAACATTTATGGGGTCAGTTGAGGCTGGGGATGCTGTTCATGGGGTGCACGGGTTTGCCCCCCAACACAGAGTGACCCAGACCTGAGAGCAGAGGGGGCTGGGGGTGAGGATCCCCAAGGAAAGTGAGAACAGGGGTGGGGCCGCTGAGGATGTGTTTGGGGGCGCAGGGAAGGAAGGGAGAAGCAGAACGGCTTTTCGGTCTCTGCTGTTCCTGGGCCAGGCTTACTGGTGGCTCCAATTTGGTTCCACTTTGAGGTGGGCAAGGCTTTCACGGTGCTGTGTAGAGACCCCCTGAGCCAGCCATGGAGCAGCCGGGCTGGGCCGGGCCACGAGGCCAGGGCACGCGTGAGGGCGGTCAGTGTTTGTACAGCACCTGGAGCGGGGCTCATGGTGGGAGAGGAGCTGGACCAGCGGAGATGGCCAGGGTGGAAGCAGGGGGCACCCAAGGAGAGGGGGTGACCTGCAGAAGGGAGCACTTCGTGGGAAGCTGAGTGACTTCCTGGTCCTGCTGAGGTCACATCAGTGACCTGGAGCCACGTCCACGCAGTCTGGAAATGTGGCTGTTGTGGGTAACCTTGATGGGACATGCTTTGGCGGAGAGGGGCGCTGGGAGCCGTGTCAGAGTTCGCTGGGATGTGAGCGAGAGGGCCGCGGCTGTTCTCTACAAAGGCCTGGAGCCCCGAGGGTGAACCCACTGCATCTTCGGGCACCACATTTATGCCAGGGAGACGCTCTGTGCAAACTGCGCTCGGTGCCGTGCTCAGGGCCCAGACATTGTGCAATGCATTCGAGGCCCTTTCTCTCCATCCTCCTCCCCGCCATGGGTGCCAGCTTGGCCAGTGGTCCTCGGGCGGGACCTCCGTGCCCCTCTCCTGCCCGAGGCCAGCCTCTTGAGGTCCAAGACTTTATTTCATGTCTCCTAGTCATGGTGTTTAAAGATTCGATCTGGAAGCCACTGGGTTCCCTGCCAAGGGGCGTGGTCACGTCACCTACCCTGCAGAGGATAATTTCCTGGCAGGGTGGGCCTCCGACAGAGGTGGGTTGGGTGAAAAGCCAGGTCTGCCTCCAGGAGCCCCCGTCGCCAAGCCGCCTGTCCCACCTGTGCATGGGGAGAGCGGAGTCCCACCACCTGCCCCTGCACGTGCCCCTCATTTTCCCTTGTACCCGCCACTGCCTGGTGAAGCTGCCAACCGGAGAGCTCCTCGCCCCCAGGGCTGCCCACGGCCGCTGGGACAGGATGAGATTTAGAAACTTCCAGATAATCCTATTGAGCCCTCTCTGGAATGGAGAATTCCATGTATCTGTTTTCCATCCATCTTGGAAGTGGCCAGCAGTAGGTCAGGGAGCTCGGCCTGGGGGCTTCATGCTCCTGGTTCCCCAGGAGGGGTGGGCTCCCTGGCCTCAGGTGGTCCCTGTGCCCCCCAGTTTCCCTGCAGGGAGGGGAGGGGCTGGGACAGGAGCTGGGGCAGAGGCCGGCCCTGCACCCCTAGGGGAGGATGGAGGCGGAGGCACCCCAGCCAGGGCTGTGCTGGTAGTTTGGGAATTTGAGCTTTCCCAGAAAATGGAATATGTCTTCCCCCATGAGTTGCTACTGCCCAGAAGCTCTGGAGCTTCTTGGAACTGCTATTAAGTGTCCCAGACACTCCAGCAGGAATTCTCGCACCGCCTGCTCCCTTGGATGCACTTGGGGTCAGATTAAGAAGAGAGAGGGGTTCCGCCTGCAGTGGTGATGAGGGCGCCGGCTCCACTGGGAAGCCCCTTCCTGAGCTCCCTGCTGGCCGGGCTCTGCGGGACTCTTTTGGGAATAATTTCCCCAAGCGACAGCATTGTGTCCCAGGCCAGGGGGTGGCCTTCGTGTCAGCCTGTGCCAGGCCGCGTTTTGCAGTGAGCGCTGGACGCTCCAGTTGGAGACTCTGGAGAGGCAGCTGGTACCTGGGTGGAGGTGGCCCAGAGGATGGGATTTCACGACTGACCTGGAGAGGGCACGCTTGAATATGTGTGTGTGGGTGTTTGTGAGTGTGTGTCAGGGCAGGCTGGGGGCACATGTGGCCTTATAATGGAGAATACAACGCAGGGTTTGAGTTGTCTCACCCACGGGGCAGACCTGGTTGTGGGGGTTGAAAATCACAGGGACGCCCTTCATGGCTTTGTACTGGGAAGGCTTTTCTAGCTTTGAGGTTGCCCAACACCTGCTCCGTGTTCCTTGGAGGTAGTGAGTTCCCCGTTGCTGTCTGTGTACAAGCCGAGGCTGTGGAACCATTTATGGTGGTTGTCAGAGCACAGGATTCTGCATCAGGCTGAACCTCGCCTCAGCCCCTTCTGACCTGAGCCGCTGGGGCTGGGAAGGTGGTCCCTGCCTCCCTGTGCTTGGTGACACCCAGGCAGACGAAGGGTGGGCTCCCAGGCCCAGGGCTGGTGAGAGGTCCCGCAGCAGCACCCACTGCTGGCGGCCTCGGGCGCGTGTGCCCTGGTCCCTAGCGCAGATGGGTGTGCCTGACCCCTGCCGGCCTCCCCCTTGGTGGTGCTGGGGAGTGGGCTCTGTGCCCCTTTCACACCAGTCAGCCTCCCCCAGCCCCAGTGGGGATGTTCAGTAGAGAGGACTGTGGCCTCCAGAAGGAGGTCTGGCCTTTTCCTTGCTCCCAGGGGGTGACCCCCACATCCTGGGGATTTCCATTGAAGGGGTGTCTCTGTTGTTTATGGTGGACCCCAGACCACAGCTGATAATTTTTGCTAATAAGTTGAGTTGGGGGCTTGGAAGGAGTGGGGGGCCAGACACAAAGAGCAACCCCATGAATGGGAGGTGGGGCTGGAGACCCCATCAGTTTCTCCTTTGCAGTGAGACCCCAAAATAAATTCTGCATCTCAGGGGACCCCCGCCATGGGTCCTACATGTGGATGTGCTGGAGGGTGACACGTCCTGAGTACGCGGGAAGAGAACACGGGGGCCCCGCATTTGGGGGCCCTCCCAGCCCTCGTCCACAGCTCCTCTTTTCACTTGTATCCTTTTTGCCTTGATAAAACTCATTGTATGCATATTTTCCTGAATTTTGGGAGTCATTCTAGCGAATGATTGAACTTGAGGGGGTGGTGGGAACCCCAAATCTATAGCCAGTTTCTGAGAAGTGCAGGTGACCTGGGAACCCCAAGCTTGCAGCTGGTGTCCTGAGGGTGCTGGGCCCCTCACAGGTGGGGTCCGGCTGGCTCCGAGCAGTCGGCGTCAGGCCGTGGTGTGGACAGGCAGTGGGTGGGGAGGGGATTGGGTGGATGGGGGTCCCAGGGGTCTTTGTGAGGCCACAGAGCCTCACTCATTGTCTTTCATCCCCTGATGGGAAACGGGGACCCTGCCCTGGATGGCCCATGACCTGTGGGGTACGACTGGCAGAGAGGAGTTCATGTATTATTGGCGGCTCCAGATTGTTTCCAGCAGTTACCATCTTTTCCCTTCCCTACCCTCGCATTTTGGGATTTGGATGGATCTTTAGGGAGCCTGAGGTGAGAGGACGTGCAATCCCCGAGAGTCCCTGCTTTGCCCCACCCCATCTGCCCTGTGCTAATTATCCTCAGGGCCTGCGGGCTCCAGTCAGGGTCACACTGCCCTCGGTGCCCTGCAGAGGCCTCGCCTCAGCCTTGTTTATACTCAAGTGTAAATGACTGAGCATCGTTTCAGACCTCTCTAATTGCAAAGTGGTTGAGGTGGTTTGGAGCTGTACCTGCCCCAGAAAAACATGTTCTTAAACCTGATCCATTCCTGTGGGTGAGAACCATTGTAAGTAGGACCTTTTGATGAGGCTACTTCAGTTAAAGTGTGGCCCACCTCGGTCAGGGTGGGTCTTCAGAGAGAGAGAAAAAGCCATGGGAAGCAAGAAGCTGAGGGTCAGTGGAACCTGGAAGAGAAGGGAGAGTCTAGGGGAGGCCGCCACGTGCTTTGCCAGGTACGGGAGCCCGGGACCAAGGATCATGGCAGCCGGCCCAGAAGGCCCATGTTTGGAAGAAAGCATCAAACTGGATGACACCTTGACTTGGACTTTTTCCTAGTCTCAAAACTGTGAGCCAATAAATTCCCACTGTTTGGGCCAACACTGTGCTTGGCTGAATCCGTTATGTACCCCAGAAAAGACCATGTTCTTTTAATCCATCCTTGTGGGGGGCAGGCCTATCGTGAGTAGGGCCTGTTGGTTAGGCTACTTCAATTGAGATGTGGCCCAGCCCTTTCAAGGTGGGTCTTAATCCTTTCCTGGAGTACTTTGTGAAGAGGATAAAAGACAGTAAAAGCCCAGAGAGCTTGAGAGAAATACCCAGAGACATTTGGAGAGAGCCACTGAAACCAGAACCAGGAGAGAAGGACCAGCAGACGTCACCGTGTGCCTTCCCATGTGACTGAGGGACCCCGGAGGCCAGCAGCCTTTCCTCAGAGAAGGTATCTTCCTCTTGATGCCTTAATTTGGACATCTCCATGGCCTGAGAACTGTAAATTTATAATCTAATAAAAACCCCACTGTGCCAGTTTGAATGTATTATGTCTCCCAGAAAAAGCCATATTCTTTGATGCAGTCTTGTGGGGCAGACATATTAGTGGGGATTAAGTTGGAACGTTTGGATTAGGTTGTTTGCATGGAAATGCACCCCACCCAACTGTAGGTGATAACTGATGAGATACTCCCATGGAGGCGTGGCCCCACCCATTCAGGGTGGGCCTTGATCAGTGGAGCCATATAAATGAGCTGACGGGCAGCAGGAACTCAGTGCAGCTAAGAGTGACATTTTGAAGAGGAGCCACAGCCAAGAGGGACACTTTGAAGAAAGCAAGGAGCTGCAGATGAGAGACAGTTTGAAGACAGCTGTTGAAAGCAGACTCTTGCTGTGGAGAAGTTGCGAGAGGACAAATATTCCAAGTGCAACTAAGAGTGACGTTTTTGAAGAACTGCAGCCTAGAGAGGAACGTCCTGGGAGAAAGCCATTTTGAAACCAGAACTTTGGAGCAGACGCCAGCCACGTGCCTTCCCAGCTAACAGAAGTTTTCCCGACACCACTGGCCACCCTCCAGTGAAGGTGCCCGATTGCTGATGTGTTACCTTGGACACTTCATGGCCTTAAGACTGTAATTGTGTAATCAAATAATCGCCCTTATATAAAACCCAATCCATCTCTGGTGTTTTGCATTACGGCAGCATTAGCAAACTAGAGCACCCCCTGAAAAAGCCAACCCATTTCTGGTATAGTGCATTCTGGCAGCTTTAGCAAACCAGAACAAACCCATTGCCTGGTATTTGTTTGAGCAGCAAAGGAAACTAAAACTCGGTTCTCCTGGACTTTTCAGTCTCCATCCTGAGGTGGGAGGATCCATGTGCCGTAGCCACACCGAGTCCTTCTCCACCGTTACCCCAGCTTTTCCTGAGGGGTGGTCCCTGGGTGGTCTCTGGAGTCAGGGACGAGTGGCTGGGGGAGGGCTGGCCTGGAGGTCAATGGAGGGAACACTGAAGGGACCCAGCCTCAGCTCGTCCCCAGCCATTCTCCTCTCCCGTCGGCCATCTCCATGACATCCCCAGCAGCCTCAGCCTCCTGTTTATCTCTAATGAGCACTGGTGCACCCTTGGCTAAACGCTCTGCCCGCACCGTGTCTGTCACCATCCCACCAGCCTTACACAAGCGGGCACCACAGTGACCTCGGGAAACTGCCGGGAGAGCTGGTGGACTCACCCAGGCCTCATGGCTCATAAGCCGCATGGAGCTGCAGTTTCACCCCGAAACCCCCGACCCGAGGCTTTTGTCCTCAACCATGACATGCTCTGCCGCCCCCGTGCCTCCCCCTCCCTGCCAGTGCCATTGTCTTCCTGTGTCTGCAAATCCTTAAAGCCAGGAAAAAATCCATGCTTGGGTTTTGAGAGATGGCTCTACCTTTGCTATTCTCTTCCCAGTCTTCTCTGTCGGCTTCAGCCTACCAATTGTAGCAAAACCAAAACAGGTATTTCCTGTGAGATTAGAGGGCCTTCCAGCAGGTGCCCTGGAAACCGGTGATCTGACATTTATTCCTCCCTGTTGGCAGTTGGGGGGGCCATCACCTGGAGCGGGGCTGTGGGGCCTGGAATGTTCTCTATGAGGAGTGCATGTTTCTCATTGCACGAGAGACCACGGAGCAACCATCAAAGCCTGGCGCCTCGGAGGAACGTGTCCCTCCTAGAACCACGTGCTCTCTCCGCTTTAACGTGCTCCTCCTTAACGTCACCTTCCTTTGCTTGTATTTTTAAGACACTTCTTTCCAGAGAAGGACACAGCTACTATTTTTGTGTTTTCTTTCTCCAGCAACATGAGAGTAGCAGTAGCTCTCCTCCAGGAGTTGCGGTGCAGGCGGCGTGAGACGATTTGCGTAAGATGCCGAGCCCAGCGCCTGCTGGAACGCAGGCTTGCCCGATCCGCGTGGGCTGGTGTTTTAGCGCGCCACCGTGTCTTTTCTCTCAATGCACAGTTCTCCTCAGTTTGGTTTTTCATAGCAAAATATGCGCTCATGCCCGTCAGCTCTTGTCTCTTCACGTGACTGCGCTAGCACTTTCCAGGGAGCATCTTCCTGACCTGGCTCGGCCGAGCCACGGGGCTGTAAGGGCTGCATCTCAGGGCACCCAGGACTCATGCGTCTGCCTGGTACCTCTGTTCTGGCTCCTTCTTCCCCCGTCATCCGGCCTGCCTGTGCTTTCTTTTCTCCCTGCCATCCCCATCCTAGGTCTCTAGTTAAAAATGGACATAAAATTGTATTAAGCCAGGTCAGAGTGAGATATGGGAAACACCCCTGCATGCTCCTGGGAGCTCCTGAGAAACCCTGGTTGGGGGCTTCGCCTGCAGAGATGCTGACGGATTGATCTGTGGAGGGGCCCGAGCCTTGGGAGGTTTCAAACTCCCCTGGGCCCCACCCCGGGTGACTTTCATGGGAGGCCCAGTTGGGAGCCTCTGCTGAGCAATTTGCACACTCGACCCTGCCTTCCCAGAGCCCTTCTGGGCTCCCTTGTCCTGTGGCCACCAGTCAGTGGCTTCCAGGGGGTCCAGCACCCATGAGCATCTGCTTTGGTCCTGAGGGAGATGGACAAGAGGAAAGTTGGCCAGGTCCATCTGAGACATTTGTCCACCCTCCTGGGGAGCCTGGGAGGGCTGGCCCAGGGTACCTGGAGCAAAGGGCTGCCCTCTCCCCACTGCAGATCATTGCAGCAGGCAGCCGCCCCGAGCCTGGAGGCACTGGTGGGGGCCTGCAGTGGAGCCCCCTGGAAGCCAGGCTCCCCACCCTGGGGACCAGGAGCATTCCCACCCACAGCCCTCCCCACCCAACGCTTGTCACCACTTCACTCCTCCGGATTGCTCGCGGGCACGTTGCCCGGCAACCAGAACGCCAGCGCGCTGCCATCCTGCAGTTCCCTCCAAGCTCTGCTGAAGGCTGTCGAGCAGTGTTGCCTGCACCCCAGAGCTTTAGCAGACATCCGGGAAGGCAGGGGGCACCTGGCCTCACCATGTCCCCAGGAAGGGGGGGAGATATCACAGCCCGTCCTGGTGAGCACTTCACCAAGAGCCAAGCTTACAGCACGCACCCATGTCTCCCTGTGATGTAGGAACCTGCGTGCACCCCATTTTACAAATGGGGAAACCGAGCACAGAGAGGTCGTGCAGCATGCCCCAGGACACACAACATGCAAGTTGCTAACATTTGAAGCCAGGAGGCTGGCCCTCAGCCCCCTCTTGTGACTACCAGGCTGGTGCTTTGGGAACAACTGACAGTGTTTCTGGATGTTGCTCAGTATTCCCCTGGGGGTCTGGATGACCCCCAGCGGGAACCCTGGCTGTACACAAGTGTACTGTGCCTACACTGGTGTCGACCAGTTGCTGGGTGCTGTTATTCTCTGCAAGAGGGTGCTGGGGGCTCAGACCCACCGTGCCCGCCGGGCCATGGCTGCTGTATGAGGAGGGGGCAGCAGCTCTCGGGGTGCACTGCCCCACACCAGGCCCCACCCCTCGTGCAAGGGCACAAAGCAGATTTGCAGGAGTTACAACTGCGGTGGCTGTGGAAGGCTTTCCTGGGTTTGTTCTAGATTTTCCAGCGTGCCCCAGGCCCTTGGGTCTAGAGAAGTCGGGTTCCCAGAGCCCGAGACTTTGGGTCCGTCCCGAGCCCATGGCGAGCCAGGCCCCTCGGCTTCTGGGCCGGGGCACCTTCGTTATCTGGTTGATGAGGGTTCAGGTGAGCCTGGTGTTTCATAAAATGTGGCCTAAAAAACGGGAATCCGCAAGGTGCTCTGTGAAGGCAGGGAGTTCTGTGGTTAGAAACGCCCGGGCTGCGTGAACGCGCACGTTGGCCTCTGCTTGGCCGGCTGTGTCCCACACGAGCTTGGCCAGTGCTCTTTGCCCCCCGTGGGGTCCCAAGCACCGGCTGCTGAGGAGCCCTCTTTGGGGTGGGCTGGACCACTTGGCTGTCACCTCCGTTCTGGCCTGGGCAGTCAGAGACCCCCAGTGAGGCCGATGAATGCAGATGGGGCAGGTGGGTGGGCCAATTTCCAGTGCGCTCCCGTCCCAGCAATGGGTGTCACGTCCCAGCAGGTGTCTCCTCCCCACGGGTGCTGGCCCCCGGCTGGTCCTGGGCGGGCAGGATGCCGCTGGGTTGGCGGGGGGGTCTCCTAGTGCTTCTCTCTGCAGGGCCGGGACCATCCCGGGCTCTGAGCCCCTCCCAGGGCCGGCAAGAAGCTGCCCGGATCTTGACCGCTGTCGTGGGGAAGGGGTGCCAAGGGGTCACCAAAACCCTAGGGTGACCCAAATGCTAGAGACTCCGGACAGCAGTTCAGTAAGCCTTACTCATCATTCTGGAGCTTTCTACGCAACGCAAATGAGTCATTCACACGCTGTTCCTTCTAGCGTCAAACATCATATGCATGCCCGGCATTCATAGGGGCCACTGAAGATGAAAACCTTCTATGCAACCCAGAGCTCCTTCCCTCAAAGGGAGGGGTGTTTGTGACCGCCTTAAATCACGGGGAGAGCGAGGAGCATCTGGCAGGCCGTGACGTGATGTCAGGGTGGGGATGCCGTGAAGGTGAATCCTGAGGAATGGGGATTGGAAGGCAGCAGTGCCCCCCGTGTGGGGGCTGGGTCTCTGCTCCGGAAATCGAGCAGGAGGACACCTTGCGCCATCTTTGTGTGTTCCGAAGGGGGCAGGGGCCAGAGGCGGCCACCTGAGCTTGTCTTCACCTTCAGGGCTCAGAGGGAGAAGTCTGGAAGGCGCTGGCTTTAGAAGGTGGCGTCCCTGTGGCGTCAGGAGACTTGGAGCAACATGGAACTGGAGGATAACTTGGGGACAATTGGTCCATCTCCACACCAGGCACCAAGGGCTCACTTCCCACCCAAAATCAAATTTTCCTTCCTAATAGAATGCACGTTCTTGTCAGGAAGAGGACAGGGTGGTGAGAAAGCCCATGCCTGGAGAGTCGGGTTGAGTGTGCTGCCAGGGGCCCCCCAGCATCTCTGTCTGACCCCCAGCTGCTGCCCCTTGGGCTCTTTGTTTTTGTAAAGACCAGAACCAGCTGGAGTGTTCCAGGAGGAAGGAGACCCACACGTGCCCAGAGAACATATTTCCAGCACTCCCTACCTCCTTCTAGCTTCCCGGGGGGAAATCACAGTCAGGCCCAGGTCTCTGCCTCTCCTTGAGGGCCGGAGGCCCCGGCTTCTGCCCCGCAAACGCCCATCATGCTCGCCAAAGCCTGGAAGCCCTTTGCAAACTGAATGTAGGTTTTAAGATAAGGGAAAATATTGCCCCTTTAGCCACCATCAACTCTGTTTGCACCCACTGCTTCTTTAGATCTGCCCTGTGCCCCCCATCAGGGCTGCCCTGGCTGTCAGGCATGTGGGTTTTGAAGAGTTGAAAACAAGTAGGGTGTTGGCTTGGTTTTCTAGAGCTGCCGTAGCTGCTCATGGCTTTGAACCGCAGACGTTGACTTTTCTCTTGGTCCTGGGGCTCAGGGGTGCTTTTGGACCCATTCTACAAACCAAGGCCTTGGCAGCCACTCTCCCCCTCCAAGGCTCAGGGGCTGATTCTTCGTCACCTCGTCAGCTTCTGGAGATTCAGGGCGTGCTCTGCTTGCAGGCACCACTCTCCAGCGTCTGCGGCCTTCCTCACGCGGCTGTTTCCTCTGGGTGTGCCTGCCTCCATCCAAACTGCCCCTCCCTCTCGGGTTACGGCCTGCCCTCCTCCAGCCTGACCCTGTTTTCAAATAAGGTCACAGACACAGGACTTGAAATGTCTTTTTTGGGGGAGACACCAAAAACACACAGCAGGCCCCCCAAGTGGGCTGTGCTTGGGAGCTGCTTCCAAGGAGCAGAGAATGGAAAGGGCTGGAAGAAATGGTACCTGGAGAAACCTCACTAGCATGACCTCAGCCGGAGGTCAAGGTCAACATCAACTGTGGAAGGTCAGCGTGGACAGCATGGACTGTGGACGTGATGGGACGAGAAGGACACGTTCCCTCTGCATCTGCCTCCCCGAAACCTCAACCCCTCTAACCCGGAGGAAAACACCAGACCAATCCCAATCGAGGGACACTCTACAAAACACTAGGTTCGTGCAAGTCACCCCCAAACCGGGGAAGCCAAGAAGCCTCTCCAGCTCTGAGGAGCCTCAGGAGATGTGGCTGAATGCGGTGTGGGCCCTGGACGGGCTCCTGGGACGGAGAAACCTGAAGAGGCTGTGGTGTTCCACTGAGCTGTGTGCTGAGGTCTCCTTAGAGATGACAAACGTGCCCCGGGGAAGGGGCGAGAGCACTGGGGGGAGCCGCAGTCAGGGCATGTGGCTCTCCCTGGGTTCTCTCTGCAACTTTTCTGTAAATCATCATCCATTCTAAAATAAGATGTTCATCTAAGCAACCTGGTCAAGACAGGTGGGGTGGAGGTTAGTGAGCTTCTGGATGGGGGGAAGGTGGCCCTGGCAGGGGTTTCCCGGGGTCCCTGGACTGCACGTGGGTGTCCTTTCCCCTCAGGGGGCGGCAGAGAGACTCCAAACCCAACTGTGCCTGCAACGAGTATGTTCCACCTGTTTCTTCTGAATCATTTCTGGCTGCAGCTTCTGAATTACTTATCATAAACAGTGGGGTCTCCTTGGAAGGGGAGAAGGAGCCCCTCGGCCGACCTGCTCTGGCGTCCCACAGGACTGATGGAAAACCGGGCCTCAGGCATCAGAAGGAACCAGCTCAAGCTCACGCTAGGTTCTCCGTCACTCACAGTCTTTCCCACGGTGCCCGGTTCTTGAGTTGGGGACTGGCACTCCAAGAGAACCCTCTGGGGCTTCCTCCCCAGTCCCCCGGGCTGCCCTGTGCTCTGGGGGTGCCTGCCCAACCCTTGTGCAGGCTGTATGCACCCCGAGATCCTTCCCAAACTTCCCGTGGCCCGGGCTCGTGTGGAATCTTCCATCCCAGTTCTGATCTTCTTCTCCCCGATGATCCAGAGAGTCAGATGGCAGCCGCCGGGAGGAGGCACGTCCTGCAAACCCCCACCCAGGGGAAGGTGCAACCTTAAGTAGAAGACATGTCTTTGTCTCCCTTAATTGACAGTGATTTTTTTTTTCTGGGAAGAAAATGTACAGAAAGATAACGAATTGAATCTCAATTCACTGAATCTTATTAAACTGATCTTGGGAAAAGATTTCAATGAAAATTTGAGAGAGAAGCAAGAAAGCTGCAAACTGGGCAATAAAATGGGGTGAAGCAAGAGCTCCCCATGTAGAAGCCACGGGGGTAGGGGAGGGTGGCGAGGCCAGACCCCGGAACAAGCCCTCCTGGCCCGTCCCTGGCTGGGTGTGGGGGGCAGCTGACCACACGGTCCAGCCAGGACTGCAGCTCTCTCCCGGGGATCCCCAGCTGGGACCGCGGGTGGATCTGGGAAGTTGGCGACTGCATGCTCTGCAGTGTCCCTGCCGCTAGGACAGGGCTGGCCCGGGCCTCCGGCTCCGGCTCCTCCGTCCCACCAGCCAGCGCCGAGGTCCGTGATGAGGCTGCCACGCCGTGCATCCCAGACTGGGCCCCCTGCCATCCTTTCACACGTCCGCTCTCTGCACGGTCTCTTTTATTTTTACTGAGGTAAAGTGTTATCTTTACGCAGACATACCACCAGTTTCACCCTTTAAAAAGTGTACAATTCAGTGGGTTTTGGTATATCCACAGGGCTGTGCGGCCATCGCCACCCTCTAACTTAAGGACATTTCCGTCACCCCATAAAGGAACTCCGAGCCCATTTGCAGCCGCTCCCCATTTCGCATCCCCCCAGCCCCTGGCATCCACTGAGCTCTCGGACCCTATGGATTAGCCTCCTGGGGACATTTCATGTAGATGTCATCATGCAACGTGTGGCGTCTTGTGCCTGGCTTCTTTCACTTGCTACCTAGTTTCCCAGGGTCCCCCATGCTGTGGCGGGGGTGCTGTTTATGGCTGAAGAGGGTGCCGTGGTGAGGGTGGCAGCACCTGCTTAGCCGTTTGTGAGGTGATGGGTGTGTGGTCTGCTTGCCCCTTTGGTGACCGTGAATGGTGCTGCCGAGAAGCTGTTCGTGCCAGGTTTCCGTGAGGCCGTGTTCTCAGTTCCTGTGGTGTGTGTCTGCGAGAGGAATTGCTGGGCCGTGGGGAGACTCTGTCTGACCTTTTGAGGAATGGCCAGGCTCCTGCCCAAAGTGGCTGCATGGCTTGACGTTCCCACCAGCCGTGCATGGGGATCTGCCTGCCCCCCGCCTCGCCAGCACTCGGAACGGTCTGTCCTTCTGCTCCCAGCCCCCTGGGGGGTGACGAGGGTGGACATGCTCTTAACAGGCCCTGATGGTCAGCAGGCTCCGTGGGCAGCCCGGGGTCCCCTTCTGCGGATAGGTGGGGTTTGCCATCTCGGGAAATGGCTGACACCCAACAGGCTGTCCCGGGGATGAGAGCGGTGCAGGCGGTTGCCCGGCCTGCAGAGCAGTCAGAGAGAAGATGGTCTGGGGTCCTGCCGGTCGTCTCCTGTGCTCCTCGGAGATGCAGCCCCAGTCATGCCGGGAAGTCCACAGGCTCCCAGGACCCAGGCAGGCCCTGATGGCACCACGGGCTGGTGAAGCAGAGGGTCCAGGGCCTTGGAGCCCTCTGGGGAGCCCAATGTGGGGACCTTGCAGGCCACAGGATGGGCCCTGCTCTCCCTAGGAGGGAATCCCCAGCCCCCTTGGCCCCCGGTTGCTGGCCACTGGGTGGGCCAGGGCCTCCCCTCCCTGAGTAAAGCCGTTACCTTAGGAAGGAGGAAACCGGACTTTAAAAAGGGAAAATAAATTGCACTCTCCCCACAGTTGCCATGGGTTGGCTTCTCCGCATAACAGCTGGGAGACGTGGAAATGAGGGGTTTCCGTGGTAACCAATTACAGCCCACGATTGGTGAAAATTTGCAGAAATATCCTGTGTGTGAAGTTATGCTGGGGCAGGCTGGCTCAGGCTTGGGGGCTGCGCGTTTAATTTCCTGGGCCACGTTTCTCAGAGTGCCCGGGAGGCAGGCGGCTCACCGGAGCCCTGATCCTGCTCAGTCGTGCCCACTGGTGCCCCTCGGTGCCCGCTGGCTGTGGCCCGGCCGTCCCAGGAGCAGTGTCTCCTTCCCCAGGAGGCAGACTCCCACCCAGATGTGCAGGCTGGTGGGTCCTCCAGTTCTCACGGGAGACCTGAGGGTCCTAAAGGCGTCTTGGTCCCCAGGTGCACGGGCACTGCCCTCACATGGGGGCTCCTCGCACAGAGCCAGTACCAGGGCCCGGGGTGGGCGCCAGGCTTGGATGTGCCAGCAGGACGCCCGCAGCAGCTGGCATAAGGGGGGATCCCTCATTTCTGCAGCAAAGGACTTTCGTCCTGATTTAAAAGTGGGGCTTTGTGATTGGGGGCTGGTCCTCTTTGGGGCATTCGCTTTCGCGTAGATGAGCCCCTTCCTCTCCGCACCCTGATGACCGGCAGGGAGTAGCACATTCCCAGGACCAGCGAGGACAGGGTCAGTCCCGGTCGTGGGTTTAAATGTGGGGCAAGGAGGGGCACACACACCGGCACACATGTGCACATGTGATCTCTCACACGTGCACTCACAGACACACTGACACATGCACACATGGTCTCACACAGACACACTGACACACGTGCACACACATTTTCACATAAACACACCAACACGTGCACACATGGTCTCATACACACACAGACACACCGGCATGTGCACACATGGTCTCTCACACGTGCACACACAGACACACTAACACACTCATGCACACATGGTCTCTCACATGGCACAGACACTGCAACATGTGCACACACGGTCTCTCACACAGACACACACAGACACAGTGACACGTTTGTGCACATGCAGACTTTCACACACACACTGACATGTGCACACATGGTCTCTCACACGGGCACACACCAACACACATGCACATATCTGTCATATGGGCACCCACTGACACACCGACACACATGCACACGTGGTCTCTCACACGGACCCACACAGGCACACCGACACGTGTGCAGGCCGTCTCTCACACAGACACACTGACACACATGCACATGCAGCCTCACAGACACACTGACACACATGTACACACACAGCTTTGCATGGACACAGAGACACAAACACATTGAGACTCACATGCACACTGAACTGACACATATGCACACACTCAGTCTCACACACACAGATGGTGAGACACATGCAGACAGGAACACGCAGATGTACACAGACACGGACTGACTGACACAAACACACGGTGATGCACACAGACATGCTGACGCAAGCCTCCCTCACAACACACACATTCCCACACCTGCCCACACTCTCATGCACACACTATGATTTATTCATTTTTAGAATCACGCGCAGCCTCCTACAGCACAGTGTCCCTGCTCTGTGGCCTCCGTGGCCTCCGTGGCCTTCGTGGCCCTTCCTCGGAGCAGCCAGCCTGGCCCCGGGGGCTGCTGAACCCCCTGCTCTCCAGGGGTCCTTTGTCCCAGATTCCTTCTAAGTTTCTGTAGGAGTTGGTGGCCGGCGCTGACTGTGCCGATGATGAATCAGCCCTCATCTTCCATGAGGGGGCCTGGGCCTGGCGTCCCCCCCCCCGCCGGCCTCTCTGCTGGGCTTCGGGTTCTGGTGGCTCCTGGTCCCCGGCCGCTCTGGACACTCAGTGCCGGGAGGCCCCGGACACCCACGTCCTGGCGTCAGCCCTGTGCTCCTGCAGCTCAGCCCGGGCTGGGGTGAGCCGGCCTCGCCCTTTCTGCAGCCTTCCGGGGAGCTGAGGAGGTGGGTGAAGGGGCTTCACAGGGCATGTGTGCTGCAGATGTGTGGTGGGTGCGCAGCTGCGAGCACGGCCAGTGCCTGAACACAGTGGGCACGCCAGTCCCCTTGTGGCCCACCTACGGCGACCCCACTTCCCCCGGTGGAGCCCTGAGGAGGCCTGGGTAAGAAGCTTCCCCGTGCAGGGCGTGTGCTGCAGGAAGCCCGCTTGACAGTGAGCACGTTCAGCTCTGATGCGTGCAGGCGAGGGGCACCGGCTGTGTGTGCTAAATGCCCACCAGAGGGGGAGTGCCCGCAAAGGCCTTTCCCCGATGCACAGCCACCCTGGGGGTCTGAGATGCCCTGTCCCATCCCAGCCTCGGGAAGGCTGGGGGGCACGCTGCCTGGATTCCACCATCAAGTCGAAGAGCCTCTGTTCTGCAGAGAGAAGGGCCCGGCCTGGCAGCCGGAGCCAGAGGGTGTTCCCAGCCCTGCCATTTGCTTACCGACGTCCTCCTGGGTTTTATTATGGGTGAAAGGGCAGGGGTTGGGGCATAACCTTAGGGTCACTTTGTGAGGCTAACACTCGGGGGATTCACGAGACTCAGTTTTCCTTCTCATGCGATGGGCTGTTTGAGAGTCAACAATAAATGGGGCTCCAGGCCTGGGGGTGCTGGGGAAACAGCTCTCTCTGAACACGTACACTGGGCGCCACTCTTCGCAGGTGCCGATTAAACAGTGGCCCTTGAGCGGCCTTTGAAGAGAAGCAGTGAAAGGGTTCATTTCCCTGTAGATATCGGGGTTCGCTTTTATGACGACAAAAGAGTTTCTGCGTGGTGGGAGTGGGAGGGGAAGGTGGCCCACCAGGGTGCCCCCGCTGGTCCCCACTGACGGCCCTTCTCTCCCGTCTGTGCAGGTCGATGTCCATCCACTGGCCGGCCTGCGCCATCGGAAGCCATGTTTGGGTACTGATAGCCATGTTCCAGCTCGCCATGGATCTCCCCGCGTGCCAGTCCCTGGGCCCCGGCCCCGAGTTCCGGCTCCTGCCGCGGCTGCCGCACCGGACCCCGCGCACGTGGAACTTGAGGAGTGGGCAGTCCTCCCGCCTCCCGGCGCCCCCGTGGAGCCCCCGGCCGCCCCGCGTGGAGCGGCTGCACGGGCAGGCACAGGCCCCCCGGGGCAGGAGGGTACGCAGGTCCCGGGACCAGCCGGCCTCCCTCGTGGCCAGAGCGGGGCTGCCTGGACCCCCGGCCCCTGCCACGCCCAGCCCCACGCTCGCCTCCTGGCCCTCGTCCTTGTCCTTGGCAGGCGGCGGGCCCACGGACCCCCCGAGCCTGCGGAGGGCCAAGCGGCAGCTGCAGGGCCGCGGGCCCAACGCGTTTGACTTCCGAGGCGGCCGGCCCACCGCCGAGACGGAGTTCATCGCCTGGGGGCCCACGGGGGAGGAGGAGGGGCTGGAGCCCCACACCTTCCCGGGGCTCTACGGCCCCACCACGGTCTCCGTCCTACAAACACGGAAGACGACATTGGCCACCGCCAGCTCCACCACCGCCGTCACCACCGCCGCCCCCGTGGCTCTGCAGACTAGGGGCTCCACAGAGGCCCCGGGCCCCAGGAGCAGAGTTCCAGTGGGGGTCAGCACAGCAAAGCCCTCCACCAGCCCCAGCAGCAGCACGAAAGACCCCAAGGCCCCTAGGATCCCCGGGGACACCTCAGGTACTGCCACTTCTCTTCTGGCTTGGTCTGGTGGGGTCCTGCGTGGCTTGGGGAGGGGTCTTCTTTGGGTGACTCTGCGTTTCTCAGGGGCAGGGTCTAAAACAAAAGCAAGAGGCCAGGATTTGGGGTGCAGGACCTCGGCAGGGGGACGGAGGTGCTGGGTGTCTGTGGCCTTGCACGCTCACGTAAACTGGCAGGTGCGAGCAGTGCCCCGAGGGTGGGGCCGGGCTGCCCTGGCCGGTGGGAGGGAGATTGGGGACCTTCCCTTAGTGTCCGCTGCACCTCTGCCCGGGGCTGCAGAACCCAGCGTGCCCTGAGCCAGAACTGGGTCTCCAGGGCTGGTCTGGGGAGCGAGATGCGGACACATCTCAGGATAGAGTTAACAAGGTCATGTGGATGCTTCCAGAACTCTCAGAGCACCTAGGCCTGTAGTGGGTGACTGTCCGGTTGACCTTGGCTTCCCATTAGGAATGGCCTTAAATAGCAGGAGAGGCCAAGTCCCAGTCAAAGGAGGAACTCCCCGTGATGGTAATGGACGCTCTGGAAGCTGTGACTAAGGTCAGGGAGTTGCTTTTCCTGGAGTGTTTGGAGGATGGAGACAGAGCAAATAGCTTTTCTCTGTGGCTGCTCTTATTCTAGCTGCCTGGGGCCAATGACCATTCCTTGGCTGTGAGATGCCTGCATCTGTGTAGTTGTCTTTTTCTTTTTTGCTGCTGCACCTTGTTCCCCAGTTGCTTCAACAGGAGTAGCCCCTGTAAATTGCCCAGGCTAAGCAAGTCCCTGAACCCTTGGCCATCGGAGTGGGAAAGCCTTCAGGTCACCCTCGGGCAAGTTCAGACCCCGGGCCTGTGTCCAGCTCTGCTGGCCCCTTAGCAGGCAGCGGCCCCAGCACCCTAATGACTGAGACGTCCACACATCGGTCCGTGCATGCATGTTCCAAACAAACTGCAGGACCTGCCAACTTCCTCAAATAGGATGCAAACCTCAGGGCGTAAGCACAGAGGGACGGGGTGATGTGCGGCCTCCCTGCACCTCGGGGGTCTGTGCTGTCCTGGCCCCATAGGTCGTTTTTGGAATTTGAAGTTCAGTTGCCCTGCCTGCCATTTCCCTTGCCTTCCAAGGGCAGTCTCCACCTCCACTCCTGGAGCCTGCGTCCTGGTGGGGGGCACCATCCGTGTTGCCCTTGGGCAGCAGGAGATGGTCAGCATTTGGACAGGTGTGTGGGCCTGGATGGCATCAGTCCCTCGTGGCCATGTCCCTCTTCCCTTCACCTCACCAGCCAGGGAACCTGCAGGTTTGCATCTGCCTTCCTCCTCTCTAGAGAACAATGAACCTGGGAAGGCAGAGTCAGAGCTCACAGCAGGTGTCAGGGGCTGGACCGGGGCAGGGCACCTGTGACCTGGGAGCACAGTGGGCGAGGGTTTGGAGGCTCCGCATGGGGGTCTCCCATGGAGTCCCCGCCTGGAATCCACATCGCGGGGCCTGTGCTCCATCATCCCCACGTCAAGCACGTCCGAGTGGCTTACAAAGCATTTGTTCGTACCTCAGTGAGCCCCCCAGCCATCATCATAATAGAATTTAGTTTTGCACTCATTTCCTCTGCATACGTCACTTACTATACAGACAAGTTCCCATTTATTCCAAATTACATTTGTTATTACCAAAGTTAAACCGCAGGACAACATCATAATAAGGCTTAGCAAATTAATTCACAGTACACGGGATGTGCTAATCCAACTCGACAGATGCTTATCTTGGAAAAGATTTATGGTTGTTCACAATATAATCTGGTGTGAGATTAATTTGTTTAGCAAAACACATTAAAAGGGGGAAAATACGCATGTTTGCTTCTAATGCCGAGAAATGTTAACTCTGGAAGGTGATGCTGGGCTGCAGAGAAGGGGACGAGGGCGTGCACAGAGGCCCTGTCTCCCAGCCAGGCAGTCACCTCAGCTTCCAGCTAAGGCCAAGGCCGAGGGGAGGGAGGAAATGCTGAAGCGATTCCCCCAACCAATCAGTTTATCCGAGAAGCAAATTAGACCCCAGTCCTGGGGAGTCACTCAAGTTAGACATGGGGGAGAACTGGCTGGTGATGGGCAAAGCAGCCACTTGCTTGGGCTACGGAGGACAAGTCACCTTACCTGGGGCTCTCAGGTTGGGGGGCAGGAAAAGTCAGCCGTCGAAGCCTGCCTCCGTGGAAGGGGTGGAGGGGGTGGGGCCTGGGCTCCCGGGAACCCTTCTTGCCTTGGTGGTCAGTGGGTGTAGACATGGGCCTCCTGCTGTGTGTGGAGAGGGGCCACCTCCACTCTTCTCAGACAGAGCTTAGGACAGCCAGAGTGGCCTTGGGATTGCAGAGCTGTGGGGTTTGAATCCGGACTCCGCTGCGTGGGGTTCTGTGACCAGGGCGAGTTCTCTTCTCTCTTGGCCTCATTTCCTTCATCAGCAAAAGGGAGATAAGAAATGCCCCTCCTAGGTGGTAGCTGTGAGGATTCGATGACTCAGCACAGAGCTCAGGAGCCCACCTGAGAGGCCACCTCGGATGACAGATGCCTTATGCCCAGCAGGCGTGGCGGGGGCATTGGCTGGGGCACACAGTGGCTCGTGTCAAGGACAGAACAGGCCATCAGGGTGTGGGGGTCTTTTCAGCTCACCCAGCTCAGCCCAGTCACTGTCGGGACTCGCCAAGGTCTGATTTTAGAGTTTTAGGAACCTAAAACCTGCTGTCCAAAGAGGGAGCTTTGGAATCAGATTTGGGGATTTGTTAGTTTTAGTCTTGCTTTCCTAGAGAAATGTTTAGAAGGGGCCTGTTACGTTGTTCTGTGTGTCCGTAGCACAGGCGCTGCTAGGCATGGGAGGGGTAGGTTGCTGGTAATCTGGGGACTTTGAAGTACATTGTTTGGGGACATGAATTCCATTCCATGGAATGCCTGCTGGGATCATCAAAGGGCTCCACCCCAGAAATCACCCTGGCGGTGAAATAACTGGTAAATCTCCTCTCAATCTAGTGCTGTAGAGTCCCACTGGCTGCCTTCAGGTTCCTGGATTCACCTCTTATTTCTGAGGTCAACCTGGGAAACTTGGTTCTCTCAGTGCCGCAGTGGGAATAATAGAGGATTTGTCTTTGCTGAAAAGATTAAATGAGATAGGACTTGCCAGATGCTTAGGGCAGGCACATAACAGCTGCTCAGTAAATTTTAGCTGGTGCTAAGATGATGGTGATGATGGTGATGACAATGACAATGGTTGTGGTGGTGGTGATGATGATGGTTACGTTGAGATAGTGGTGATGATGGTGATGATGATGGCAGTGATGATGATGATGATGATGGTGAGGATGATGGTGGTGATGATGGTGATGATGACAGTGATGATGATGATGATGATGGTGAGGATGATGGTGGTGATGATGGTGATGATGTTGAGATGATGATGATGACAATGGTGATGATGGTGGTGGTGAAAGTGATGATGGTGATGATGATGATGGTGATGGTGGTGATGGTGGTGATGGTGGTGATGGTGGTGATGATGGTGATGATGGTGATGATGATGGTGATGGTGATGGTGATGATGGTGATGATGGTGATGATGGTGATGATGATGATGGTGGTGATGATGATGGTGATGATGGTGATGGTGATGGTGATGATGGTGATGATGGTGATGATGGTGATGATGATGATGGTGGTGATGATGATGATGATGATGGTGAGGATGATGGTGCTGATGATGGTGCTGATGACGATGATGAGGGAGGTGATGTTGAGATGATGATGATGATGGTGATGATGACAATGATGGTGGTTGTGGCGATGACAGTGATGATGGTGATGAAATGACGATGATACTGGTGATGACGGTGATGATGACCGTGATGATGCTGATGGTGATGACTGCTATTGTGAAGATTTGCTGGCACCAGCTTTATTGCTTCATTGTGGGGATGTTTGATGAGGTCATTTGATGAGGTCCCGAGGCCTGGTCGATGACCTTGGCATTCTGTGCAGAGGTGTGGACAGTGCTCTCCAGGAGCCAGCTGGGATGGAAAATCACCTGGCACTGGTTCGCCGAGGCTTTGTGCCCAGCCTCGCATGGGTGCTGGCAGAAGGCGAAAGTCAGAAGAGTCAGAAGCTTGCTTGAGTCCCTTAGAGGAGGACATCCCGCGGTGTGGTCCCTTTCTCCCGTGACAGCTCCCTTGCTGGTCGTGTTCTGAATCTTGAATCACAGACTTTCCCAGGAGAAAAACAAAGCAGTTTCCTGGGCTAAACTTCAAACTTGTAAGTGAGCTGGTGGGAAATTGAAGCCAACTGGTTACAGTCACAGGATATGCCTACTGGGGGAATGCCGGGGCCTGCGCCCTGGGCATACAGTTAGTGCTCAATAAAAGTTGCCTGGAGCTACCACGCCTCTGTCCACCCTGGACCTGGGCCCCACGACCCTCCAGTCGGCCGTGACACATCTGGCGCTGTCCCAGCTTTTCATTTTCACTTCTCTCCAAAGGACCCCACCAAGGAGGGGTAATGAGGCCGTTTGGATCCCGATCAGTATTCAAGGTTTGTGCTCGTTCGGATCAATCACGTATCAGTGACACTCAGCAGCTCAAGGACGTGACAGCTCAGATGCTGCCTGGGCCCTGCCTAGTGATTTTTACATTGGAATTCACTCTTGCGTTCCCAAGGATGATTTCCAAGTTGCTTCGCCCTTGTCGCCAAGGGGCCTTCAGTGTCCTTTAGAACGTCCCTTTGTAAGCACAAGGGACAGGCTGGTGTCATCTGCACCTTGACGGTCAGCTGACCTGGACGGGGTGCAGGCTGGCCCACTTCCGGAGCAAATCTCATTGGGATGAAATATTTCCTAAATGCCAGGATCAGAGCAGCAGGAGATAAGAAAGCAGATGTAACTGGGAGACGTGTTCCTTCCCTTCCATTTAAAGCTG
This sequence comes from Bradypus variegatus, assembly GCA_004027775.1. NCBI lineage: Eukaryota > Metazoa > Chordata > Mammalia > Pilosa > Bradypodidae > Bradypus > Bradypus variegatus. The sequence goes on from PVKY010001435.1 coordinate 28,520, forward strand.
CAACCGCAGTTTAAACGCTGAGCCTCTTTTAATTAAGTTGCTGGGTATTTGCTACCAGGAAACTGAACCGGTCCTTAATATAAAGATATTTGAAGCAAATGACTCACAAACTTAGAGTGGCTTAACTGGGATAAAAGCATCAAAGAACAAATGAGTGTTGGAAGCTCTACTGAACATCCTCAGCTTAGCAGCCAACGAGGCTGGTCTTTCAGGTTTTATTCGGGGCTTTCCTGATGAGCAGGTGTGGCAGTTCCTGCGAGATGTGGCTTTGGGCGAGGACCGGTGATGCTGTGTGGCCACAGGATGGATTGTGTGCTGACGCATCTCTGGACTGGCACGGCTTGTCTTACGGCGGGTATCTCTGAGCACATCCCCTCTGCTTTCGCTGAGCAAACTTGTGTTCACACCAAATAGACAAATGGGCTGCAACTCATTAAAAACAGCCTCCATCCTGCTGTAGTTGGGGCTCCCGCAGGCTTCCTTTTATTTGCCTTTCCCCCTGCTCCTTGTTCCAACTTATTGCATTTCGTGCTTCGTAAGCTTCTCCTTTCCCCCAGGGCCTCGTTCTCCTTCTAGGAGCACATCAGGGAGGGGAAGCGTCTTTAATTCTTGCAGGAATGTGTGACTGTCCCAATGCAGTTTCTACCTGGGAGCTGCTGAGCCTAACTCTCCTGGGCTCCTTTGCCAGGCCCTGGAGAGTCTGGCACCTCTGCCCATCTCCCCATTTGGATGTTTGCATTGGGAAGAGGCCCAGCTGACACCGCCCCCCCCCGAAATAGCTCTCTTCTGAAGGTGGCATTCTGGTCTGTTCTGGCAAGACTGGGGAGTGAGAGCCTCAGGGGCCTTTTAATTGTTTGATTACACAAAACACATCTCCAGGGAATTTGACTTTCCTTACATTGCAATTCCACTAAATACTGGATTCATCCCACAGCCATTTGATATGCGACAGATGGAATTTATGGTTTTCATCTACTCACAGTGGAATGAGTTGAAGCACTAAAATTAAATATCAGACAGAAAACCATTTTTAGGACTTTTATTTGACTGTATGAAGAGGGACGGTTTGGGAATTTCTGGTTTCTTGACCAATTGCTCAGTGAACCGTCCACTGGATGTTGAGTTTCATTAAATTCTGCACCCTGGGGTAGGGGAGGGGCAGAGAGGTGGAAACTGCGGCCCCTCACCCTCTTTTCCAGGAGTTTGGAAAGCTATTTGCAAAAGTAAGACAAGCAAGGACAAAGCACAAGAGAGAAATGACAGGTGAGGACAGGGAGGAGCTGTCACAAAGCGCTGCTTTGTCAGTCTTCCGGGGAATGTCCTGGTGATACAGATGCCAAGGAAAGTGGGAGGGACCCTTTGGGGCAGGCAGGACCAGGTCAGGCTTGCAGGAGGGGGGCATGTAGCCGAGTTGGGGTGGACGGGTGGGCTGGGCACTGGCAGCAGTGGCCATGGGGGAAGTAGTGAGCGGATGGGGGGTCAAGGCTGGGGTCTAGCAGGAGCCAGGCCAGGAGGAGCCCTGGGGGCTGGCCTCTGTCTCCTTGCCCCAGAAGGAGCAAGAGGACTGGATGAGAAAAGCTTTGAGCTCATCTCCCTACCCCTCACCTCTAAACTGCCCTGAGAACGTGAGAGCTTAGGTCTTCTTCTGACAACGTATGCAAAACGGCCTTGGCGAGACTCCCCCTCTCCGTTTTGTCACTAACAAAGTGAAGACGACGGAGAGGGCTGCCCTTCCCTCTTCCCTCCCTTTCCGTGTAAGCCCCAGTGATGCGGCAGCGAGCACAGCAATGCGTGTGGAGGTAGGTTCTGGGTCAGGCAGGGCAGGTGGCTGAGGGCCTGGACCTTAGAGCGAAACAAAATCACCCCACGGGCCCCACATTGGAGAGAAGGCACCTGCTCTCCGGAGCCGAGCGAAGCCCTGCTCCCACCCTACCTCATGGACGGGTGTCTGTAGAAGAAGCATCGCCCATTGTCCCCCACTTTCCAGCAGGTGCATCCCCAGTGAAACTCCAGAACCACCCCCCCCACCGGCGTCCGTGCCCCAGTTCCCGAGACTCAGCTAACATCACACACGGACGCGTGTTGGACGTGCCATATGTTCTAAAATGCACACCAGGTGTTGGGTCTTTGCTTTCGATGTGGTTCAGTGAATATCACAAACCTCTGTCTTCTCGTCTGCTGCAACAGTGTGATGATCAGCAAGAACAGAGGAGTAAAGTTTCCCTTTCCAGAAGTTTCCTTTGGCAGTGTGGATATGAGTTTGTAGGGGAGTGGGAGCCTATCCCCCAGGGAGGATCTCCATGCAGAGATGCCGAGATGGATGTGGGGGCAAAGCTGGACAGCCATGCAGGGGAGAGAGCACCCACCCTCGCCACAACTTCACCGGGTCCTGGCTGCCCTCGCTCGGCAGCTGCCTGTGCCTGGCTGTGCCACGTCCCCTCACAGAGCATCGGCTTCTCTGCCAGCAAAGCCAGGCAATGATTTCTAGGTCATTCTTCTGAGACTCGAGTGTGGTAACCCGTGTGACTAACCCCCATCGGAAGCTGGGGCCCTGCCCTAGCTTCCAGGGCTGCCGTAACAAGGTACCCCACACGGGGGGCTCGAAGCCACAGACGTGTATTCTCCCACTGTTCCGGATGCCAGAAGTCGAGGTGTCAGGGGTCACGCTCCCTCCGGAGCCTCTTCCAGCTTCCAGTGGCCCCAGGCATTCCTTGGCTTGTGGCCGCATCACGCCCGTCTCCGGCTCCGTCTCCACCTGCCGCCCTTGTGGGTTTCTCCTCCTCCATCCCTTGGGGGCTCTTGTCCTGGGTTCAGGATAATCCTACATGAGCTCATCTCAGGGGTCTGCATCAATCTCATCTGCCAAGACCCTCTTCCTAACTATGGCCACCTTCCCGGGTTCCGGGGGTAGGAAGTGGGCATGTCTCTAGGGGTCACTGTTCGACCCCCGCGATCAGAGGAGCTTTCCCCAGCCTGAGCAGTCATTGCCTTGGGGCTGGACCCCCAGGGCCTTCCCCTGCAGACCCCGGGGGGATCTCCCTGATCCCGTGCCCTGCCCCAGTCCTGCCTGGCCTGAGAAGGAGGAGGTCTGTGCTGGGCAGCGGCCAGAGGCCCGGGGAGCCTCCGATTAAGTTGCCGAGGGTCAGCATCATGAACAGGCGGGATCAGAGTGTCGTTTGTCCTCTTGTTGGCCTTGTCCCCTATGGAGCCCTGATCCGTTCCCTCACTCATTCATCAGAAATGTCCGCCAGGACCTTGCTCAGGAAAGCAGCATGAACAGGGCCCCCGCCCCAGGCACATTCCCATGGGGGCACAAGCCAACGTAAATAAGGAAACTCCGGGCATGGACAGACGTGACACAGATGGGATCAGGGTGACGAGGGGCGGGGAGTTGAGCCTGAGTCAGAGAAGAATAATGAGAGGAGGCAGGAGGGCGATAGCCAAGGAAGGTAAGGTGGGGGCAGAGGCGCAGAGATGGACAAAAGAATGGGGAGGCAGAGAGGCATCGGGAGAGGGGGTCATGGAGAATGGGGAGTGGGGTCATGCAGAATGGGGTGTGGGGCCCATGGAGAATGGGGGG